>NDGM011251349.1:4055-24252 GCA_002564305.1 Octomys mimax | reverse complement strand
GAGAGAGAGAGAGAGAGAGAGAGAGAGAGAGAGAGAGAGAATAGATATGAAAAATAAAGAATAACATCAGAAGGGCAAGGCCAAATAGCTCAGAGGATTAAAGCACCTGCTTAGGAAGACACAGGGACGGGGGTTCTATACCAGACATGCTGTGCTGGTCCTGTTCCCAGGGTGTGCTGAAATGGTGATTGAGCCTGGGTGTGGTGGCGCGCACCTATATTCCCACTGCTTGGGAGGCTGAAAGCAGGAGGATCACTATGAGTTCTGTAGTGAGATCCTGTAGACCCTGTACTAAATATGATAGATAGATAGATAGATAGAAAGATAGATATCTTCTAAATATAGCTGGCTCTATCTTTTAGCTCAACCTCACTCTGCCTTTTGTAGTTCAAAGAATTTTCTTTTCTTTTTTTTTTCTCCACATACAATTTTTCCTCCTGAAAAGATTCCATCTAATATTAATGGCTAAGGACAGGGACACACTCTATGTTCTTCTCCATTCCCTCAGTGAGCTTCTCCATCTTAGCTTTCATCTATGCTTTATGAATAATTAATTCTCTCTTCTAGCTTAATCTTTTAAAGCAGTTCTGATATCTTCTTGGACTTTCTCTGCCTTTCTTCTTATTTAAAGAAAAAGAAAATGTAGCTTTGTAAGTGACAAGTACATCATTATAGAGTACTCTCTACGCACACATACATCGTATTTCTAGACCCAAATCTCATATTATTCAAACAACATGATCCTTTAATACGCTTTTGGAATCCAATAGACTCTTTCCAGGTTCTTAGTGTCCTGAATGAAGAACTGGACAAGGCACCTGAAGAAGGCAATGAAAATTTACCTTAATTGAGGGTGGTGAAAAACAAGTTGAGCAGAGTGAGAGTGGGCCACTGAGAAAGACAGCAGGGTATCTATCTATCTATCTATCTATCTATCTATCTATCTATCTATATCTTATCTCTATTAAAAGACCATTATTTTCAGGCTAGATATAAATGAAAAGTTAAAGATAATATTTTCTGATAGGCTCCAGGTGCAGGATTTGGGAACCTTTTCCTGCACCTGTGTCTTGGGTCTTTGTGATTGACAGACCACGCCCACTTGCTTAACCAATTTGCCCCACCTGCAACTCCTACCTCTATCCTTGTATTTCTATGAGTACTCATATTTTAACCTTATTTTATGGGTTTTAACTAATACTACTGGTTCTAACTTTTACAAACATGACATATTCCCCACAAAATAGACCATCATACATGTTCACACTGAATTGTTGCTGTATTTCAGTTTCTCAGTAGACTGAAATATTTTCCTCATTAAAATAGTTAATACACCGAGATTAGCATCTGATTATGTGTACAGTTACTAGATTGTATGTATGAGAAGAAAATAGTATGTATGTTAAAACATTAGTATTTTAATCTTGGAATATTGCCTTGGTTGATTAATTCATTTGGGGAAATTATAAATGTATAAATTATAATCACAAAAGCACATTTTAATGTGACTTAAATTTAGGTCTTTCATGTCAAAGAAATTTAGTCTCATTTTTACTAGTCTTTTGGTGATGCCACATTATACATTTAAGAATGGAAAACTATTGTATTTTGTATCAGTAAAAAAGTATGGGAAGAAAATGCTATTTCTTTATATGTTTAAAAAAATCATTCATTGCTTGCATATACTGCTTTGCTCCTGGAAAAAAAAAAGATAGTATCAAATAATGATTACCTCTACTACTTCTTACTATTAATAAGAGAAAGGCATAGATCTTATAGTGGATGGGGGCAATCCAACTCTAAAAGCATTATTTTATTTATCTCTGCCACTATTCTCAGAAAAGTTAACATACTTAATACTTGTTTAATGCAGAAAGCCTGGTCATGGGGACAATGACACAAAGCTCTGTGGATGAGCTTTAAATGACCCCTTAGAGAAATCCAACCTTTTTTAGAAGGATTTTTTTTTTTCTGGCTCAGGATGCCTTAAGGGCAGGTCTGATAAAGCATGAAGATCTGGGGATAGAACCAAAGAATCTTGAACCTGACTGCTTTGCTTAAGCAGGCACTTAAACAATTGAGCTAATGGGCAGGCCCTGAAATCCTACCTTTTTCTCCAGGTCCCCAAATGAAAGGCAACAACATCCTATGAAGAGGCTCTTTGAGTTTCCAGGAGCCAAACAGAAGGCATGAGCAGACTGTCCTGGATAGAGTATTGCTGAGGCAAAAGGGGGAGCTAGTGCCATTTATTGATTAGTGAAAGAAGACCTGATCAAAATAAAAACTACGCACTAACAAGGAGAGATATGGAAGGGCTGGTGAGAAAGCTCAGTCAACTAAAGCTCCTGCTTAGACAAGCATAGGCAAGCTCAGGGACCTCAGTTCATCCCCAGCACCGCATGCCATGCCAGTCCTGGCCCCAGACCGGACTGAGCCAGGCCCTCAATAAAAAAAGAAGAGATATGGAAGATCGCATGCCAAACACTGCTAACATGTAGCGTATTTAATTCACGACTGGTAGAAAGAATGCTGCTTCAGTTGCTATAAATAAGTTTTACCACATAATGAAATAGAAAGACCGCACAGCTATTAAGTCCAATGAAATAAAATGAAAACAACTATTCTAATTTAACTATAGCTAAATAATAGTGATAATGGAATTACTAATACACATCAGGAGTTAATAAGGGGCAATTGCATCTTACCTCACACAGAAGAACAAAAGCACTGACCCAGCATTTTAATCATTATTGAGATTGAAGTGTTTTATATAAAATATAAAACTTATACAAAACATAATTTATTAAGTGATATATTATTAACACGTGAATATTATCAGATATATAAGAACATTTCAAAGATGCTTAGAATAACTCTTGTATGTGTTATTCTGTGAAATTTAGTTGTCTTCCCATTGATGGCTTTTACGACATGAAGTCCTAACTACAATTATGCACTAAGATGAAATTAAAGTGTCAGTATAAAGTTTAGTGGTAAATACTAAATTAGTAAGTTCAAAATTTTGCTGCCCAGGACATATATGACTAGGGTTTATTTGATATGAATGTCACAATAACTAACAGAATATAAAAATTATCATTCTGGATATACCACCATAAGAACACACATTAATTTTGTTTCTTTAGGCATTTGTCAGAGATCTGTGAAACCTAAGTGTATTTTAATGATTGTAAGGCAACTATGTTCATCGTGAAGATTTTGAACACAAAAAAGCAATGAAAAAACCTAAAAAAAAAAAAATGTATTACTCTGTCTTTTGTCTACATTTGCTATGGCCAAGGCTTTGAAATAGTAGTCTATCTAAAGACCAGTATTCCATAATCTGCAGTGTAGCAGCTTGCATTTCTCAGTGGCATGACTAGCATGAGAAATCTTGGCCATTGCCAGCCTACAGCCTTGTTGGTCAGTAGACGTTACCTTAGTTTGATGATCAAACTGCTCAACTGCCCTTATTTTTCCCATCAGTTGTTACCACGTGACTTGGGAATTGCTGTGATATGCGTATTCAAGGACAGAGAAGAACCTTCTCTTACTGTAGGACCAAATGCCAGTAAAGCCATTCAAGATTCAATGGAAAATATTACACGGCCACTCACCAGGAGTACCAGTTTGGTGCTGTGGTTGAGCAGCATTGCAAAAGGACCGTGCCATCTTATTTCTGTCTTAGTTACATTTCTCTCATTGCTGTGACAAAATACTCAACACCCCAAGCTGAGGAAGGAAATCCCACAGCTTGTAGAGATTTCCATCCATCATTAGCCGGTTCCAAGGCCAGGCGGCATGGCAGAGAGGCAGCATTTTGTGGCTGAAGAAGTAAGTGAAAAGCAATAAGAGAAAAAATATACTTTTTGTCACTTTTATCTTACCAATATTATGGGCTTAGGGTGGTGCCAATCCAGGGGATCGATCCAGCAATTTCTCACCCTTAATCCCAGCACCCTGAAACAGCATTTCACCACAAATCAATCACAAACTCTAAATGCAGCTACCTCTAAAAAAAAAAAAAAAAATGTGTACCTCCATGACTGTGTGAGGCTTTGGGGGGATATCCAGACACAAACCATAATGTCCAGAAAAGATTAAAAGAAAAAAAAACTGAAGTCTTGTGTGATACAGAGAAGACAAATTCAGTATCTTCTTTCTGTGCCTGCATGACGCAGAAAACAGAGAGCACTTCGTAACACAGAGCACTTCCATGACGTGACGCCGAAGCAGTTCAATCCACGCATCGAGCAAGTAGTCCAGCAGCTTCTGCAATGGAATAACTGGCCATCTAGTTCTATACAATTCTGACTTTACCTTCCTCAAGAGAGAATCAGATTCCAAAATTTAAGGTTTGTGCTCCATTAAAGTAGCCCCAGTTCAAATGCCAGTCAATGTTCCAGGATAGAATACTCTGTACAATTTGTCAGGCAGAACTTTACTAATATTAATTGGTTTATTAAACAATTATAATGGAAGATAAATGCAAAGCTGCACTGAGGGATAGAGAGAAGAGGGAGATTACAAGCCCCATCATTTTCTCTGCTTGTCAAACTTCCCTAAACCTACACATGCTCCCCTACCCAGAAACTATCTGAACCCTATCTTTTCAGGCATAAGAAAAATTGTTTAAGTTTCACCACTGCTAATCAATCTAACCTTCGGAACTTGTTCTAACACTTGGAGTTTGGAAAGCGAGATTAAAATCCCAAACTTGTGATTCTGCCTTGTTTTTCTAATGACTACTATACTGTATAATCAGCAGCTCTGTAAGACATTCATTACTTCTAAAATACAAAAGCTTTTAAGAGTTGTGAGCCAGGAAGTGAGGGTGAATGCCAGTTGTACATTCTGTAATGTGATAACTCTCAACACCCCTTAAAACTCACACATCGGAAACCAAGATGATGGTCTCACCAGGCGTTGCCTTAAGTGGTGATAAGGCCAGGAAGAGTAATCTCTCATAAGTAGGATCAGTGATTATTATGAATGAGTACATGAGGAAATTTGCTTTTTCTACCCAGCAGTGCATCTTGAAAGAGCAGCATCCAGTGACCCATTGGGTAGACCATCATGACACTCAGAAGCTATGTGTGATTCCTCTTGTACTTGATGCATAGCCTGTCAGTTACCGCTGGCAACAAGCTACGCTTTTGTAAGGCTTTCTATTTCACAGTTCTAAGAGACTAGAATAACTTTAAAATATGAAAGTTCTACATCTCCTTTTTTCAGACTTACAACAAGAATGATAACTACACATTGAGAATGCACTGTGTAAGTATTCCAGAGAAATCCAATTTTAAACATTTTAAGTATCCCAAGTATACTCTAGCATTTAAGACAGGTGATTTATTTAGGTAAATTAGATTCTTTCAGGGATATTTTATATTTACTTTTAACATAAATAAAGATAACACAAACTAAATATTTAAATGTTTATGTGTATGCCACTATTGTTATGTTTTTTCAATATTTAAAAAAATTAAAGTGTACTTATTCATTGCTATTAGTAACATACATAATTGAAAATCTGTGCTATCATCCATTATGACTCACAGGGGGTGGCTCTTTCTGAAAATAGAAAAGATGAAATATATAAAAATTGTGTGCACATTTCCTGAGGGGCAATTCAAGCCGTGCTTCCTACTTCGGGGAAGCTAGGCGTAGACATCAGCCCTTGAGTCTCCTGAGAGGAAAATTCCTTCTCTATGAAAATAGCCCGTTGCCTCTGCTTTTCAACACCTTTGACTGTGGACACTTCTGCCTAAGCTTTGGGAAAAGTCTTCCTTCTTTTTGTTGTATTTTTCACTGACCCTCTGTGAACAAATAAGAAATGCCTGATCGAAGGCTCAGAACTAGTCAGTAGATTCCAGAATCCACAGAATTCTGCAAGTAGACCATGATTTTTGCATACTTCTTAGCTCTGCACAGAATATGGGAAAGGGCTTGTGAAATCCTTAGAGTTTGTGTTCCATGGTTTCTTTACACTTTTGATTGTATAACATTCAGAAAGTCCAAACACTTAGTCTGCTGAGCTATCGCGCCAGCCCTGTTCCCACCATTATCTTACGTCGTTCTGATGCTAGCCTTTGAGTCTCCACGAGATGTAATAAAAATAGCTTCATTGAATGCCTCAGCTGAGTGACAGCCAACGGAATAGCAGGCTCCGGAAATCCTTTCAGTGTATTCTCCTCCACCTTATTCAACAGATCTGGCACTGCACATCTTCTGGATCTTTTTCCAAGGCAAACAACCACAGAAGGTAAACATTTTGAATGCATTTAGGACATGAGCAGCCAGGGCTGCACAGTTAGACACACGAAGAGACCGCCAAACTGCTTCAGAAAATGGAGAAACAGAAACTAAGCGTACCTGACAGGAGAGAAATGCTTTGAAGGGGATTTACAGCAACATTTCTTTTTCTGTAATGACACCACACACTTAAAATTTTCTCCCAATTTTAATAACATCACATATACTAATATTTTATAATGTTCTGTATTTGAGAAAACAAACAAGCACCGGTCTAAAAGATGCAACCACCCGGCTATTTTCTTCAGGAAGTTAATTACCTTCAGAATCCTTTTTTGTATGTTTGAATTTTCCTTTCCGATGTTACACATTGTCCTGCATTCAGGTATGGAACTTATTTAAGTGTTTATTACTAGGGTTGAGCACTTCCCAAATTATGTGATCCTGAAAAATTCTGTTGGGGTCTTCGTGGTTCAGATTTACTTATTTCTAAATGTAGAGAAGATAGAGGTGCCTATGGCGTACACAAGGCACTTAGAACCTATTCTACAAGTGTTGAGAGTGTATTTAGGCAGGGGATTAATTAATTTGCCCGAGGTCTTGCAGCTTTTGAGTTAAACACCAGACTAGGGCTCTGACTCTTAAACTCTAGCTCCAGCCTATGCTGAGCCATTCCACACTGTGTGTTACACAAAATTCTTTATTATATTGATTGCCATTTAAATTTTCTATTGCTATTTGTTTTTTTTTTTAAGTAGAATTTTAAATTATATAATGAGCTGGTCAGTAATCACTAATCAAAAAATTATGTAATCCCTGTAGATCACATTTTTCCATTAATTTTGAGTTGATATTACTCTAGATGGTTAAGTATCTTCTTTTAACTATATATTTGGAAACTCTGGGACTGGCTGTTCTTTAAGATTTATTATGATGCTTTAAGCACAATTGTTACCTTTTAGAACCTCAAGACTTATCCTACTTGGGAAAGAGGGAAGACTGACAAACTGATTCTTCAAGTAGGTCCCTTAATACCTCTCAGTAATATTCAGCAGAAAATGCATTTATGATGCAGAGTAAGATCAGAATTCAACAACAGTGAGCCAAACAAGGAGACAATGTCCCTGAGGATATTACTATGGAAACCAAAGAAGCTCATGTTAGCAATACTGGAGAATAGGAAAATGCCAGGCAGAAAGAGACGCACAAATTAAACCAAAACCTGAGGGTTGAAGCTGAGGCAGTATTTATAATCCCTGACAACACACGCCTGTATTTCCCATTCCTCCTCTCATGATGGTGCTAGGGTTAGTAAACACCCATGGCCAGCAGGATCAGGCCCTGCAACTCAGAATCTCTACTTCATCATAACAAAACTTATTTCAAGCTACATTAGGCATCCCCAGCTGGGCTAAACATGATTGTAATATAATGTTTGTTTCTAAAAAATAGGAAAGAAGCTTTCATTCAGTAGCCAGTGAGCTGAGACTGTTGTATTTTAAAGTCTCCAGTGAACTTCAGAGTTATAAATTAGGTTCCAGTCTTCAGAGTAATAAATTAAGCCCCAGTTTTTCTTTTGCCTTACGGGTGTTCAAGGGAAATGATTCAAATAATTTTGAGTGGTTTTAAGAAACACCATACCTTGAGAAATGTTTTGGCCAAGAGAGGACGTCCAGAGATGCCAGAAGGTGATACAATTCCTTACTGTTGCACTTGGAATGTGCAAATCACATTGATCTCACCTGTACATTTTTCTCACTACTTTCAGCTAGAGTTGCACATTCTATAGCTTAAAACCATGCGGTAAAGTGTGCTGATACATACTGAACAAAGAATATTAATCACACCTACCAAAAGAAAAGCAAAATGCTTTTAGCATTTACTAGTACTAATCTAAGCATTGCTTGAGAAGAAAGACTCGGGGTCTGATGAGATGGTTCAGTGGAATAAGTGCTCCCCTGACAAGCACAAGGCCCTGGGTTCAATCCCCGGTTCTGCCAAAAGNAAAAAAAAAAAAAAACAAGAAGAAAGACTAACTAACTCTGAATATTAAAATAGATACTATAAAAGGGGAAAAAAACTATACAAAGGGGAGGAAAAACTGGGATGAGGGAAGGAAGGAAGGGAAAAATATATGTACATACGATAACTTGGATAAATATACTGCTGATTTCTTCTAGCCTATTGACAGGGATAGTAAATACTTAAAGTTTTCTATCTTCTTTTTTATTTTTTAAAAACTTAATGTGCTTACATTTAGTAATCGGAATACTTAATTTGGAGACAAAAATATGCAATATAACTGTATCATTTCTATGATATATTCTGGAAACAACTCAGACGCTTATCAACTGAAAAGTGGATAAAGAAGAAATGGTATTTTAACACAATGGAGTATTGTTGGGCTATAAAACAGGATAAATTTGAGTCTTTTTACTGTAAATGGATGCAACTAGAGAATGTACTTTTAGGTGAAACAAATCATACCCGCATGTGCAAATATTGCATTATCTGCTTGGTGTGAGAACCTGAAAGAGAAAATGGAATCAGAAGAACACAATAGATACTAGGAAAAGGAGATGAACTTATTCAATAGAAAAGAGTGACTGAGTTGAGGAGAAGGACAGGTGAGAGGTGGGACAGAGATATATCTATGTATGTGAGCAGGATGGATTGGACAACTGTACTGTGCATTTCTGGAAAAGAGCAGATAATGCTCAATTTGTTTTGTTTCCTGTTTTCCATAGTTGGTACTTTTTCTCTTCTTAATTTCTTATGCATTTCTTTCTTTTCTCTTTCTTCTTCCAATTTTGCATGCATATATCTGGTGGTATAAATAACTGGTTGGAAGACAAAAGTATGCATTGCAGCAATAGTGTGAAATTCATATTGCTTTATTAAGTGAAATTGGTATAGCTTTTATTTTTGTTTAATACTATTTTTACTCACTATACAACTTTTTAAAATGAAAATATGCAATGTAACAACCATTATTGAATTTATATATTTTTTCTTCTTTTTTCCTATCATTTTGTTTAGTGAAATTCTGTATCATTTCTATGTTTCTTTCTTTCTTTTTTTTTTTCTTTTTTTCTTTTTGCAGAACCGGTAATTGAACTCAGGCCCTTGCGCTTGCCAGGCATGCGCTTATTCCACTGAGCCATTTCACCTGCCTCTCTACAATTTTTATTTTCTTGTTCTCTATAAAACTATAAAAATTAAAAACATGAAAGAAAGAAGCTAAAAATAGAAAGAAGAAAGAAAGAGAAAGAAAGAAAGAAAAGCAAGCATGCATTTTGGTCTCTTTTATGTGTACATGAATAAAGAATGTACACGTTTTACCCTGAGTAGATTAATTGAATTTTTTCCCATTATTTGTAGTTTTACTAGAGTCTCTCACATTTAACATCTTATGTGATTAATACCAGTCAGCATTCTCTTATGATATTATAATCTTAAACAAAGAGGAAAAGATTGAAACTTAAGTGGCAAATTTGAGCTTTTGAAAGCATGAGCTAATTAGAATCTCAATTCTTGCTGCTAGGTATGTAATAAGAATAGTATTTGTCAGAAAAATACTGATATCATTGAGAGAAAGAGGAGAGAGAGTGAGAGAGAGAGAGAGAGAGAGAGACAGAGACAGAGACAGAGAGACAGAGACAGACAGAGACAGAGACAGAGACATAGAGACAGAGACCTTGTGATTGGTACAAATCTTACCAACATTTTAGTTTCCATGATGCTCTACGCAAACTTTATTTTAGTTGCCTTACAATATAAAGACTAGGTCCAGAGAGATAGCTCAGTGGGCTAAGTACCTGCTTAGGCAAGCACAGGGCCTGCGGATTAAAGTGCCTGCTGAGGCAGATACAGGGACCAGAGTTGGATCCCTGGAGCATGCTGAGATGGTGATTGAGGCTGGATGTGGTGGCACGTGCTTGCAATTCCAGTGCTGGGGAGACTGAAAACAGGAGAATCACTGCAAGTCTGATCTACAAGGTGTGACCCTGTAGATGCTGTACTAAATAATAGATAAATTAATAATTGAATAAATAAATAAAAAGGCCTTTTTTGTTGACTTCTGATGATACAGCCAGAAGTTGAATTGTTTCAATCTGTGAAACAGTGTAAATGTAAGAGGTTTTAAATTATCTTAGGAGTCTTTCATTGACTTTGGACAAGTTAATATCCTTACTTAGAATTTTTGTTTGCTTTGTTTTGAGTTTTTATTTGATTTATTTGTTCACTTTGTTTGCAGTTCAATCCAGTTATCCAGTATGATCGCCATGAAACTCCATGTGGCAGCAAAATGTTGATGAAGGGTAACCATTAGATTATCTTCTTATTAATTGTCTGTGTTTTAGACATTTTATGCCTTAGATACTTGACTCTGATAAGTCTTTCTCCTCTACCAACTTCTGAATGGCATAAATAGCCTTTTCTCTTGAACTTTTGGCAACTGTTGAACAGGCTTCCCAATTTTACCTGGGGCAGGCATGAAGGTGATGCCATTTCAGAGCTGGGGTTAATGCTATCCATTTGGTTGTTCTTTTTTTGTTGTTTTCTAGAGGTAAACATTTTTTTTCTAGAACACCTTTTAACTCATTTCATAATTATGAAGTTTTCCTCCCTCTGTAGATTCACAGGGAGATGCTTTTAGATTATTAATCCAAGAACCTGGAAGTTCCTAGACGGAAAGCTGAGGGTCCTGGGGGGGTGGTCCGTGCTGCTACAATAATCCTTAGGATTAGCTCCATCTCGTCATAGTTCACACTCAGGCTCCAGAAATCTAGCAGTGTTGCTACCACATTGGGCACCAGTCTACGCTATAGATTGCGGTTGTATCATTCCAGTCTAACCCATGTGTTTGAATTTTATATGGCAACTGCTATGTAGCTTCAGACTGAAAAACAATCATAAATCCTAGTGTTTTTGCAGTGTTTTCACCTTCTCCACATTCTAAAATAAAATGATGGTACCCAAGCTCTTTGAACTTTAATGTGAAGTTTTACCTATAAAGTTAAATAAATACATGTAGTGTGAAATGATTACATTTGACTACCAGGATATATATATATATAATATTATCAGTTTATTTTGTAAACTTAATTTTGTATGTTTAAAAATGGATCTAATTTTATTTAGCTTTACTTTTATGATTTATGTGTTACTATTCAGAAGGCTAACAATATTGTAACATACTTCTTTCAAAAATTGCTTCAGATAATTCTTAATACACATTATTCCAGGGCAATTATTACATTGACATTTTACTCTTTGATGTTGGGTCTCTAACTAAATTTACATAGATGCTATTGTACCTCAAGGTCACTAATACAGCTATCCTTCATATAGTTGGATTCTACATCTGCAGACTCAATCAAAAGCAAATAAAAAATATTTGTGGAAAACTGAAGTTTGTACTAGGTATGTGCAAAGTAATTATCTACCCATTATTTCTTAAACAATCTGATGTATCAACTATGTTGCATTTTACATTAAGATGATATAATTTTTGAAGTCTATAAAGGTACCAGTTGGTTATTTGCAAATACTACTTTACTTTCTATAAGGCACTTGAAAATTCAGAGAGTCTGGTAATGACAGAGTGAGTGGAAGCAATCCTATATGAATAACGTGGACTTTATTAAAAGTTTGTTCATTTTAACTTTCATGTTGAGTGCTATTCTTTGTTTGTTTTACTGATCTTTTATTTTCTGCTTTCCATTGAACCTCTATCAAATTGTAGACATTGTTCATTTTCTCTGTTTTAATCTTGCGCTCTGTAGCTTCCATTTAATTTATTCTTATAGCTTCTAGAGTCAGTACGTGCAGCTATTTCTGAGTGGCCTTGTTCATATTTATAGCAGCTGACAAGTCCTTGTCAACTAATGGGAGCATCTTGGTGCATTACATTCAAACGCTATTGCATGATTCCTCATGCTATTTGATTATAAGTGCATCTGATGATTGTTTTCTTGTGTATTGAATGCTATATTAGTATAAGTAGTCTGAATTATGCTTTCTTCTTCGCAATGCATTTAGTTTAGTTCTGACACACAAATAAATTACTCTCTGCAGATTTTCTTGATGCCTTCGAACTCAACATCCTACCGTTTTAGGTAAAATTTTATTCTGGTGTCATCCTACTCTTGTGTGTAATTTTCATCATGAAACTTTTTTTGGGGGACTGAGAAAATGATACCCCAAAGCACTATGAAGTGAATGAAATGGAAAGTCCCTAAACGAGTAGGTCAAGCTGACCTCCAGTTTTCTGTGTGAGAATTGGTCATAAAAATTTATCGGGCCTTTGTTGTCTGGAAGGCCTCCCTAGACTGTTATACCAAACTGTATAATCTTCAATCCAAGTGAAGGAAATATGCCATGGAGAGAGGAAGAAGAGGCTGAACAGACCGGCCTTGCTGGGTTTCCCCCCTTGCCTTTTACATCATTTGTTTGTTCATAACTATTTTGTGCTAACACAGTCCTAGAAGAATGTCCATTTTCCATAGGAACTAGGCTTCAAAAGAAACACTGCCCCCTAGGTGCAGGGGTGAGTTCAAGGGTCTTTATAGCTGACTGCTCCCACATTTAATAGAATAAAAAGAAAAAATCTTTTGTTGCATAAGTACATTATTATGTTTTTTGTTATCAGAGTACTGCTTATGACCCTGCTGATAGGTAAGGAATAAGACAGAGCTCTTTGGCTTTAGAAAGCCATGTTATTCTTTGGTTATCTGTTAGTCATTAATCTACTTACTTTATTTTTAATTTTTATTTATTTATTTATTTACTTGTATTTTAGGGAAGAGTCTACAGGGTGTTCAGGGTCTCACTACTAGATCAGACCCTGAACACCCTGTGATCTGCCTGCTTACAGCCTCACAAGATCTGGGATTACAGGTACACGCCACCACACTCAATCTCTATTGCCATCTCAGCGCTCCCTGGGGGCAGGGCTGGCCTGGTAGGCCCGGAGATCCAACCCCAGTCTCCTGTGCCTGCTTGCAGGTGCTTTAATCCGCTGAGTTATTTGGCCTGCCCTATCTACTTTATTTTGGACTATTCATCTAAAGTGTCCTAAAACTAGTGACTTTTTACATTTCTTGCACTCTTAGTCCCATACCACACGCTCTGAGATTTGTCATCTGTAGCTGTGCTGTGTGCTCCTGTAACAAAAGCTCACCCAGGTCTCTGAGTCCTGCCTCTATAATACACTTTCTCACCAATTCTATCCATTAGAGCAGCTCAAACTCCTGTCTGTCTCTTTAATTCAACAAGAATACTGGCCTCTTCTTGAACTCTACTTTCTTACATGGATATTTTATTTATTTATTTTTAATGTACTTAGTACAGGATGTTCAGGAAATGAAAAATCCCTAAACGAGTAGGTCAAGCTGACCTCCAGTTTTCTGTGTGAGAGTTGGTCATAAAAATTTATCGGGCCTTTGTTGTCTGGAAGGCCTCCCTAGACTGTTATTCTAGAAATGTATAATCACTATACAGATTACACAGATCCGACTCACTAGTGATCCTCCTGTTTTCTGCTGCCCAAGCGCTAGGATTGCAGGCATGCACCACCACGCTCAGTCTCAATTGCTGCCTCAGCGCACCCTGGGGTCTGGGCTGGCATGCCAGGCCAGGTATCGAACCCGTAGCTCCTGCGTCTGCCTAAGCAGGCCCTTTAATCCGCTGAGCTATCTGGCCGACCCTACTTACATCGACACTTAAAAAGCAGCAACAGGAAGGAACCGAGCGTGAGTGTGCGTTTCTTTCTTTTCACACAACTATCATATATTTGTCCTCACATGGTCATGTTCCTAAGAAGACTAGTCTTGTATTAGCCATATACTTGCTTACAGTGAGATACACACATTGCTTTGAGATCACAACAGGCAACAAAACATCCGTACCAATTACTTCTCTCCTAAGTTTAATTATAAAAATTATTCTTGTGCAGTCTAATATTTCTTTTCTTCAAGGTTTTGCATTTTGTGTTCTTTATACAGCAGTTGTTTAGACTGCAAAGCAAGGATTTGGGAGAAGCTTTTCTTCACTTATATTTGCCAGTATTTTTTTTTTTTTATTTCTTTTGGGGGAGTATGATTGTTTGCTTATTTATTTGCTTCCAGGAAAGCTCAATGTGATACTAAATATAAATATTTTTAAAATTTCTTATTGTTGTGCAATGTTTGGTCATCAGAAACGTTTATATGAAAATTGAAATTCACTCATTGCACTCTTTAAAAGATGCACACTCTGTTGGCTGTTACAAGACTGTGATTCCTCCTCTAATAGAATAAATTCCCAATTAAAATCATATTCTTTTCCTGTCCATTTACATTTTGCTATTTGTTCACTGCCTAGAATATCCTACATTACTTCTATTATATTTGCATAAAATTACATTTTATTCTTTCTAAAATAAGCCTCAAATAAAGACTTTTTTAGACTCTATTCTCCATATCTTCCTTTAACAATTTTCTTTTATCTTTGTTTGCATAATTTTTCAATTATATATGCTTACAGAACAGGGATTCCCTCAACCCAATTTACCATTGACAGCCTAAACCCATGTCAGTATAATTTGGCAAGTGATTTTTGACTAATATTGACTAGAAATATTTGCAGTTTGATACTTCTGAGAATCATTGTAAAAAAAAGCAACAGAGCAGTATTTGCTACATCATATATTTGTCTCCATTTTAGGAATATTTTACTACAACTAAAATATCAATTTATTAAACGTAAAATGTTACAAACTGTGAAAATTTTTATTATATAAAATAATCTCAGAACTCCACATAATCCCAATATTTAAATTCATTGTTACTCTTTCCACTTCAAAGATTTTATAATATTGCAGCAAAAAGGGCAGTTTAAATTTTCCAACAAAACACAGTTAGTGACAGCCCCCCGAACTAAACCTAGAATGAACCTATGTTGGACTCCAAATTCTGAGTTTTCATCTGCTATGGTACAAAATCTTATATATTTTATCTTTTTAAAAGACACAATAAATCCTTAAGAAATCATGTTTATTTCACAAGTATCATTTAGCACTGATGTCAACATACACTAACAAAAAATAGCTAATTTTTCAGTGTTAATTTTGAGATTAGTCATGTGATCACCTTAACTGTCCATTAGTGAACTTCTCATTGTTGTTGTTGCTTTTGACAGGATCTCACTTTTTAGTTCCCACCAGCCTGGTGCTCACTTTTGCAGCTCACAGGCCAGCATCAAACTTGCAGCAATCCTCCTGTCTTAAACTCCCAAGTTCTGGGATTAGAGGTGTGCACCAACTGACCAGTTTTGGGGCCAGCAAGACATGAGGTGAAGGGTTCGAACTCTGATTCTTGTGCTTTCCAGGTAGTTGCTTGTGCCTCCAGGTGATATCACCCAATGGTGATATTTTTAAAAGAGGAGCATTTCTGTCACTCTAGTCTATGAAAGGCATTTTCTTTTTTGGTTCATTTAAATTAATTTCAGTATTTAAATTTAATCTCACATCTCATTTCTGAGATAGTCTTCCAGTCCACTCTAGCAGCTTTGAACTTGATTCTACAAGGCCTGGTATTTTTCATGGGATGTGCCTTCAGAAAGCATTCTCAGACCTCTTTATACAAACCTTCCTGCTTCTAAAGATTTCTGTTTTACTTTTGATCATTGTAGTTAAAAATGTGGTTTCTTCCTCCCCCCTGAGCGCGTCAGTTCTTCCTGAGGCAGTTTCCTGAAGGAGTCCACACAATAATTGAATCAGCATGCTGATACATTTTGGATAGAATTGAAACAGAAAACAGAAGCATAACAAAACAACAAGAACAACCACAAAAGTCTGAGTGTCTTTTCCGTGAAAATAAAAACTAAAATGACTGCCATGTCGTTTTTGATATAATGTATTCACATACATGTATAGTTGAACTGCTTTGCCAGGAGTGAAAGAAGGCTTTCCCATGATTTGATTAAAAAAATATGAAAACTCCTTTTGGGTCAGTTAACAATAATTATCCTTTTGTTGTGATACATGGATATTTCATTGCAATAATGAATGGTATTGCTTTCTGTGGAAAAGATCAATGATTAAAGGATTGATTTTTTTAAACTGCCTTTGGATGCATCATGGTGATTGCATATTTTCTTCAGGGAATTCTCAGATGCAAGAATGGTACTTGATTAAAATCATGCATTTTGAATATAAGCTTTTATTGTATAGAGATAAAAAATAGATCGCACACAAATCAGGTCTCTCTCTACTAATGAGCCATTTTTGTGTTTATCTTGCATTTTCTAATGACCACTAATGTGCAACTTGATGCAGATGTGTTTAAAGAATTCTACTTTTTCTTTTAATTACATTCACAGATACCTATTTAAGGGATCCCATTATTAATTTATAGAGAATTTAGGTTTTCTCAGCCGTATGCATAAATAAGTGCTAGCATAAAACAATGACTGAAGGTCTTTGTGTAGCATTTCTTGGCAGAGGATCGCAATCACCTGACTTTCATAGGCTATGTGGGATCATGGGTTACTGTCCACAAGTATTTTTTTTTACCTCTACAACCATTAGATTCAATTTAAATCCTGAAATAATGACCATGTGAGGATCCTAAAGCCCTGTGTGAGACTATGACAGTATGTGGCCCTTCACTGACAGCAGAGGTGATGCTACAGGCCCCGCCACGGCAAGTGAGCATCGGCGACATACCACTGTTATATTTATTTTAGTATTTATATGCATTTTAAGGCTTTAGAAACCCTTCCCACACTCTTTGTTTTAAATTTTTTTCCACACTCTTCTAAAAACCTTCACCACACTTTTAAAAACACTTCTAATGCTTTTAGCCATTTTCTAAACATGTTAATCTATGTAATTTTAACAACATACATATACAGTATGGTACAGTATGTATCCACTGAAGAAATACATACTGTAAACAGTCTATTTTATTTTGATTAAATATTCTTTTAATATGTTAGAATTAATATTTTAATATACTTTAATTTTTTAGACAAAAGTTTTTAAGACCTTAAATACTACACATATAAACACATCGCAGTACTGTACGCTACTGCAAAATCCCGCACTATAGCAAAAGCTCCACAATCAATAATTTAGATTAATATTTTTGGAAAAACCATGAAGCAGTGAGTCTGCCAAAGTCAAGCCATGAAGTAGAGAGGGTCTACTGTACACAACGTATTTTTAAAAATCTTTTATTTATTTTAATGAGAAAAAAAGATAAAATAGCAATGAAAGTTTCAAAAGACGTTAGTAGGACAGTTACTATAATTAATACGTTGCATATTATTATCTTTGTAGAAGTTATTCAGAGGACAGGATACAGACATGGTATCTTGTCTAAACAGTATTAGTACAAACCTTTCTTCTCATTGAACCTAAAGAAAGTAGCTGTGTATCTATCCTAACTATCTTGTGTATACATATATTTTTTTCACTAGAAAGCAGTCCTTTATTTATATCCCTTTAATATATCTTAACTACAGTGGAACACCCATCTCTTAAAAAAAAATCTTTTTTTGTTTTGTTTTTTTCAGAGATAGGTGTTCCACTGTAGTTAAGAAGCTGCATTTGGAGAAGCCTTTAAAGGACCGATATTGAATTCAAGTGCCTAAAGTCTTTAGACTGGCTTCAACTATGTAAAATTCCTTTCCACAACACATTTTATAACATATTTTTCTTAAGAATTTGAGAGATACGCATATGACTAAAGCCACTGCTAGGAGTTTAAGCTAAAATAAGGAACGTTTTCATATCCAATGGCACTAGTTTTCCTTTGGGAGTTATTATTTGGTTAATTTAAGAAATTGGAAAACTATCAAACCTTTCTGGTTTTTCCTTTGCTGTTATGGCAATAATAAGTACTGTGTCATCCTTAGAATGACCCACTGAAAAACAGCACAGAGATTCAAAGCTCTTTCAAGATGATTGGTACAATGTAGTTCTTAAGCTACGTGAAAATATGGTTCTTAAGTGAATTCGTGAACACAAAAATTTCACACATGTAAGGTTGGCCTAAAACTGAAAAGAGGCTCAAGTCAACTCAATCAATCCCCTGAAGAGTGGAGAAAGGGGCAGATAAAACGCTTAAGAAATAAAATGGAATCAAAGAAGAGGCCCTAAGTATTGGGTCAAGGAAAATTTTACTGATTCTAATTGTACTTTAATACTCAACTCCAAGAATATAGATCAAGTGCTGAGGCTATTTTAGGAAAGTTAGATTTCTGTCAGGCCGGCCAGATAACTCAGCGGATGAAAGCACCTGCTTAGGCAGGCACAGGGACTCGGGTTCCATCCCCTGAGTGCAGTGCTGGCCCCTCCCAGAGGGCATGCTGAGACAGCAACTGAGACTGGACGTGGTGGCACATACGTGTAATCCCAGTGCTTGGGAAGATGAAAACAGAAGGGTCACTATGAGTCTGATCTATGTACTGAGACCCTGTAGACCCTGTACTAAATACACAAAAAAGAAGGAAGTTGAATTTCTAAAAACAGAGTATTTTCATCAATCTCTATGTGATGGTTGGTCTTCACATTTTCTGTTTATGTGCTTGTCATCTGTCGATTCTCTGCACTCTCAAAGGTCTCCTGAGTTGAGCCATGCCTTGAATAAAACTGTTTAATTTCTAGAAAAGAACTTAGTTTTGAAACAGCAAACCTCTTGTCTCTTGTTTTATTTTATTACCCTTTTTTAAAAAACAAACATTTACTTGAGAGAGTATCTCATTGCTATTTCTTTCTCAACAAAAGAAAAGAAAAGAAAAATAACAGCAAAATTCAAAACAAAATACATTTAAAAATGTTAATAAAGTGAAAAACATGTCTACTATGTTAATATTGAACTTAAATTATTTTTATATATTGTACTTTTATTTTTTTAATTTTACTTTTTTTTAATTTTTGGTACAGGGAATTGAACTTGTGACCTGATACTTACCAGGCAGATCCTGTGCTGCTGAGCTACATCTGCAGCATGTATAGAGAATTTTTATGTTTCAAATTATATTAATTATCACAATATGAAAAGACAACACAAAAAAATCTATGCAATCTGAAAAAGCTTGCCATTCCAGATAAGATCTTCAAGACTGGGCATGCTATTTGCTGTTATAATGAAATCAGTCATTGTCTTAAATATTTTCCTCATTTGGAGACACAGTACTTGATACACCCTAAATGAGGACAGGTTTACTTCACCCCATGATTCTCAGAGAACTAAATCTACAGTACTTTTTGAATCTGAGGCAGAAAGGACATGACAGAAGGACCTGGAAGAGAAAAGCTGTTCACATGGCGGTGGCCAGGAAGCAGAAGGGGAGCGTCGGAAGCAAGCAGAGAGCAGGATCCTCCAAGGCTCATCTCCCTCCAGCCTCCCAATAGGAGGGCAGCTCTGAACACATCTGAGGCCTCATACACTCTGGAGTTCGTGCTCCTGTAGGACAGGTGCATGCCGAACACGTCTCACATCTGGCCCGATTTATCGAGTCCACTTCTCCAAATCATTTCAAACCCTTACTGTTACTAATCCCAAAGGCCTCTGAGCCACAGGTCAGGTAAAGTCCCAGTAGGCCACGCTATGATTACCATTTTCCACCTTAGTTACCTTTCAGTTTGCTGAAACAAAGTGTCTAAAACAAGCAACTAAGAAGAAGTGAGGTTTATATTTGTTCACAATTTCAGTAGATTCCATGGTCCACTGTCTCTATGGCTGAAAGAGCAACTCAGAATGGCACGGTGGATTAAAACTACTCATTGGTTGGAGGACAAGTAGTAGAAAGATAAGGGAAGTTAAACTTAACTGCCACTCTAACTTTTCGAAGACATTTGCCTTTGAAGAACAAAAGCAATGATCCTTTGAGATGTGGTTGGTCTGTCTGCTTGCCTGTCTTTCTGCCTGCCTGCCTGCCTGCCTGCCTG
>NDGM011251336.1:2555-12690 GCA_002564305.1 Octomys mimax | reverse complement strand
AGAATTTCACTAAAGAACACGATAAGAATTCAACAGTGGTTGTTATAGTGCATGCTGTTGTCCTCAAATTAGTCATTCAGCAGGGAATTAAAGCAACAACTTGAATCTGTTGAAGACTATTAAGGAAAAGGAAAACTCCCAGGTCATCTCTTACTAGTCATGATCATGAACAACTTGTAATTTTTCTCTGTACCTTACTAGTCTGCTCATAGAAAAGCCAATATGAAATTATGGGGGAAAAAAGACGAGCCAATATATATTACCTAAGTTTCTGTATCAGCCACCCCAAAACACATTTCTGACACCAGCTGGTCACACAGGTTAATCATGATGAATTATGGAACTGAACTAAACAAAAGTCTTATCTCAGTATATTTGGACTGCTATAATAAAACATCGTAGGTTGAGTGGCTAAGAGATGACAGAAATTTCACACCATCCTGCAAACCAGAAGTCTGAGTCCAGAGTACTGGCTTGATTTTGAAGAGGCCCTTTTTCTAGGCTGACAAGTGCTTTCTTACTCATGCACACAGCTGACTGTGCCCGTGATAATCTCATTGGACCCCTTCAAACACCACACTCAGTTTTCTACCTCTTCTACAGTTATGGCTTTCAGAGCTGCTGAACTACCTCTGGTTTTGTTCGGAGCCATGCTCATCCTCAACATGAAAAGTACATGAGACAGATAATTCAGGATTTCAGAGATAATTTTTTCATATATGTTTCCATCTCATCATTAAAAGGAGAGGCCATTGGTAGAATTTTAAGTAAGCTAGTTTTTAATTTCGAAAAGACAAAGTACTAAAAGTGATTGTCCTGGTGAACTGGGAGGAAACAACCTTTTAGTCACATTGCATATTTTGCACATGAAAAATTCTTTTTCAAAATTTTATTACTATTATTATTTATTTAGTACAGGGTCTCACTACAAAGCTTGGACTCACAGTGATCTTCCTGTCTCAGCCTCCCCAACACATGCCTGTAATTCCAGCAAGCACCTTTATTCCTTTCATAGAATTTGTATTCTAAATAAAGACATAGCTTTTAAGAGACAGTAGCTCACTCCATACCATAGTATGTTATAAGCCTACCTTACAGATAACAGGATGCTCATATATTGGTTTGTTGGAGTTATTGCCTGACTTAAGAGAATTGAGTAATGCCATACACATTTTACACTTGACCCTTTTTAACCATGTAAGTCCAATGGTTCTATTCTGTTCCCTAGACTAACATGGGCCATTATTTGACTGTTGTTGAGCTCTAGAGTATTCTGTTAACAGTGGACAAGAAAGTAAATGAAAAACAGACAACTTTCCTCTTACCTAACTTCTTTTCATCCTTCAAAACATATTTATTGAGTTTCTAAAATGTTCTTGTACCTGTTTTATACAGAGGCAAAAGGAATATGGAAGAGACACCTTTGCCTTCATAGTCTTTGCTGACTTGGGGAAGGTAAACATAAACAAATCAACAACAACAACAAAACTTTCTAATTGTGTTATGTGTTGAAGAAATGACTAAAATGTGTTGTATAGAAAAAAATCAAGAAAAGTTGATCTGGAAGGGCCATTATGTTACCTTCAAATATAATGACCATTATTAATTTCCTATCATCTTAGGCAACCCACTGGGATCCCTTTCTGTGCCTCTTTCAGATGGAGGATTTATTTTGTTGTTGTTGTTTTGTTTTTTTGTATTGGGGATCAAACTCAGGACCTTATGCTTGCCAGGCAGGTGCTTGTGCTGCTGAGCTATCTACCTGGCCCTTTCTCAGATGGAAGCTTTCCTTTTTCCCACTAAATATATACTGCTCTTAAAAAATTCCTATTATCTTGTTTTGAAATTCTGTATCACTTTTATTGTTTTTGTATTGATTTGGTTTTGTTGTTGTGTTTTTGTTTTTTCTCTTTATTTTATTATCATCATCATTATTGTTGTGTGTGTGTGTGTGTGTGTGTGTGTGTGTGGCCAGCTCAGCCTGCGGGGTTGGGGGGGCGGGGCTTGAGTGGCTTGAGGTGCCAGGGATCGAACTGCAGTCGCTGCCCTTGCCTAAGCTTGCCTAGCTAGGTGCTTTATTCCACTGAGCTATCTTGCTGGCCCCTGTTTTTTCCCTTTAAAATAGAGATTTAAATGAAAAAAAAAATAAAAGAAAGGACATTATGAGTAGTGAGTAAGAAGCCAAAACCCTGCAGAATGATGAGCCTTAGGATCCCGGCTGTGAGTTCCGGGCCAGCCTAGACGCTTTGCTGACTTAGTGAGACCCTGCCAGAAAACTTAAAAGGAGCAAAAGAGGTTTTAGGAATGAGCATGTAGCTCAGGGAAGTGGTCTTGGATTCAGTTCTTAGTATCACACACACAAAAAATGGAAATAATTTTTAAAATACACAACGGAAGTTGAATTCTGGGATGCGTCTCCACAGCAGCGCGCTTGCCTCGCACGTGCAGCTTCGTCTCTGTCAGTGCCAAGAGAACTAGGAACACCAGACCCGAGGAGCTTGGGGTGCTAAGGAAGGAGAGGGAGGCCCAGCTCCTACTCCTATACTTGTGAGGACAGTGGCACAGGTCAGAGCAGGCACAAGGGCCCTGAAAAAAAATAAGAGCCTGGTAGATTGGCATAATCTGAGAACTTGTGACAGATCCAGATGTTTGAAAAGCTGACCAAGCATGAAAGTGTCAGGAGACGGAATCTGAGAAGCACAACTCTGAATGCATGTCCCCAGAACCATAGTAAATATTGTGAATTTTATTCCCCACTAGAGGACTGAATCAAGGGAAACGTTACATACATTAATGTCATTAGTTTCAATCTTAAGGAAATCTATATGTTTTGAGGATTGCCCAGTGCTGCTGTTTCACTACCAGTTTTCATTCGCTTGGCAGTTAACTGTATTACATTTCTGTTTTTTAAAGAGAATACAGAAGAGTAATATAAATGAAAAAATTATAAATTATACAGAACTTCACCAAACAACATAATATGAATTTGACAGTGTTTGTTGTATTTCATATTACTGTCTTTGGATTAGTTGTTCAGATTACCAGATACATGCATGAAAAATTGGAAAACTAAAGTAAAAATGAAACAGAGTTATAAGAAATTAAGAAGGAAAAAATAAGAAAAACGAAGAAAAAGGACAATAAAACAAATAAACAAAAATATTTAAGCAATGACTGCTCCTTTCCATAGAACAGGAGAAATGGTTTGGATAGTTGTTCACCTAGCTTGCTCAGAATCTAGCATCAACCTATAGCAAATAAAGACCAACAACCTGTCACTGGTCCGTTATTTTATTAATTATGTGAAAGGAATAAGAATTTTATGGTAGTAATTAAGTTATTGTGCTATAATTATTTAATGTATTTAGAGAGGTTAAGTTTTGTAGACCTACATGCTTTGCATCTAATAAATAACAATGGTTACTTCTAAAGTCCAGGTAGATTATTTTGATATTAATTGATTGTTTTAAAATATTAAGTGATCTCATAGAGACTATTACAATAGTATACTTATAGGTAGATGCAGGACAAATGCCTGTAATCCCAGCAATCTGGAAGGCTGTGGCAGAAAGATAAAAAATTTAAACCCAGTCTGGGCAAGTTAGCTGGTTTAGCCAGACATAGTCTAAAATAAAGTTAAAAATTCTTAACTTTACATATAGGACCAAAGTAACATATGAACTAATACACAGAGACACACAGACACACACAAACACACAAACACACACACACACACACACACACACACACACACATTCTGCATTTAATGAACTAAAAAAACCACATAAATACTTCATTAGTACAAGCTCTTTCCCCCCCAGTTGTTTGTTAATAAATAAATATTGGCTCAATTATATCATCGTTTAGTATCAGAACATTTAGAAGAATGATGTTAGAGAATATTACAAAAAAAGAAATGATTTAATTTACAGATTAATAGTATCAAATTTTATTTATTTTTTAAAAAAAATTTTGCAGTACCAGGGATTGAACTCAGGACTTTGAGCTTGCCAGGCAAACACTTATTCTACTGAGCTATCTCCCTAAGCCCAACAGTATTAAATTTTAAACAAGATGATATCTGTCAGGGTGCAATTGCAAAAGTTTAACACACGTGTATATATGGGTTTTTTTTTTTTTGGGTGGGTGGCACAAGGTCTCCATATGAAATTTAAACTGGCCTTGAACTCACTGTGTAGCCCAGGGTGGGAAGAGCTCATGATCTTCCTTCATGGGCCTCCTGAGGGCTGGGATTGCAGGCTGGCGCCATGCTTGTTTGACATGTAAATTCCTATAAGTATTTAGTACCCAATCTCCCCTCCCCACAAAAGCTTCCTCCATCTTTTCTCTTTTAGGCAACTTATACCTTCTTCATCTTTAATTTCGTGGAACAGCTGATCTATTATTCATCACTGAAGAGTCTTTTTTTCAAAATAATCTTATAAATAGAAGCATATGGTTCACCTTTGAGATTCATCTCAGTTATTGATTCATCAAACACATGAAGAGATGCATCTTGTACCATTACTCATCAGCTGAATGCAAATTAAAACCACAATATAATATCACTACCATATGTAGTGATAGTGTAGTAGAATATATAAAATTTTAAAAAATACTAGAAAGATCAAACATCAGTAGGAATGTGAATTAACTGGATAGATATCTCATGTATTGCTAGTGGGAATAAGAACATGATACATAGCTACTCTACAGAACAATTTGAACATTTCTTATAAGGTTAACAAGCACTTATCTAATATATTCCCCAAAAATCCCTTTACAAAATATTTACATGAGATAATTACAAATGTTGCATAGTATTCTAGAATAATAACTTTGAAACTCAATCAATGCCTACTTAATGTTTTAGTAATGGTTACATAATATGATCACACTATGTTTTCTAGTCACATAAGGGTTTCTTTCATTTTGAGACCATACATTATTAATTATATTAATAGTGTAGTGAACTCTTCAGTGGTTGTGTGCTATGCTGTCTGCTACTGGTGATCATGTGCCTAATGATATTGGAAAGACTAGAAAAAATAATTGTAGAGAAGATGGGAAAATGTATGGGGCATGGGGGACCCATTGTAAATTTATGTGCTAGCACTGTAGACTTTGGAAGAATTAAATGATACAAGTCTTGAAAAACAAAACAAAAAAAAAAAGAAGAAAGAAAAGAAAAGAAAAGGTAAATCACCCGAGCTTTCCACTGGCATTCTCTGTATCACATGAATCAAAGTGATTTAAGGCGTCTATTCTTACTGTATGATGAAAGATACACACTTCTAAATCTATAAACTGTGAAAAAGCCTGAATATGTTATATAAAATTTTTGTTTCCCTATGAGACAGACACACTGAGTTAAAATATGCTTAAGTTTGGGACCATATAAAAATTATTTCAAATTTTAGTGGGTCTTTTTAAGAAATATAGTACTAGAATTCCTGAATCAAAAATGAATTTAAAGCCACTAATTTGTAAGAGTCAATTTTTTTTGCGGAACCGGGGATTGAACTCAGACCCTTGCGCTTGCCAGGGAAGCGCTTATTCCACTGAGCCATCTCCCCGGTCCCTAAGAGCCAAAATTTTTAATCATAAATATTTCTTGGAGCTGGGGAGACAGCTCAGTGGTCTAAGCGCCTGCCTGACAAGCACAAGAATCTAGGCTCCTTACCCAGCACCACATGCCCCAGTCATTAAACTGGCCACCAAAACAGCATGGTGGCACTATAACCCCACTGCTGGTGAGGCTGACACAGGAGGATCCCTAGGAGTCCAAGCTGCATAGTGAGAGCCTCTACCAAGTAAATAAGTAAGTAAATAAGTAAACAAATGATTTGAACATGTATATAAATTAAAAACATAAAAATATTTCTTTTTTAACTACAAAAATACAAAAAGTATAACCAATTAAACAAATGCAAAGATATAAAACATTCTATGAGTCCCCTCCACATTTTATTATTCTAAAGTCTACAAGATAGCCCAAGTTGATGAAGTTTTCTTCTCTGTCTTCCTGCAATGAATTTTTCTACTTTTTTTTAAATAATGGAAATTTACAAAGATACCCATTATAAATAGAATGGTATAAGAAACTTCTATGTACCCAACGTCTAACTCTATTCTTCACAAGCACATAAAGAATACTCTTTACCTTCCTTCTTTTTTCTTGGAGTCTTAAATGTCAAACGTCATGCATCTTCCCAAGAAGCCCCGAGTACTTCGATGAGAATGCACGCCCTCTGACATCATCACCACCTGCTTGTCACACCTAATACTAATAACAACGTGTCTTAGAAACCAGACTCTCAGGTGAGGATTTCACCCTTCCAGTGCTCCTGACCCGCAGCCCGAGTTCTCCACTGCTAAGCACATGGATTGCTTCTTTGGCTTCTTGAATAGCAGGCTGTGTGACCTGCTCTCAAGTGACTGCCGGCTGTCCCCTGTTCCTACTGCCCCGCTGCCTGCCTTCTACCTGGAAGCTCCCTTGGTGGATCCCTGCAGACCAGGCTCTGTTTGAACAGCAGCTCCAGGCTCTGTATACTTTTCATAACATAGCTGCAGAGGAAGCAGAATTGCTTCCTGAAGAAGAAAGAGGAGTTGGGGACAGACAAGGACGTGTATAGAAATGGAAGCACTGGGAAAGAAGGTCTGGAGAAGAGGTGATGTTCAGGCAGCTTCACAAACTCTCACCTGCACAGTGACCCTGACAGTGAAGCTCTTCTGCCTGTCGAAGAAGGAAGACAAAATTTCTTTTTAACTAATAATTTCAATTTCTGATAATAGTGCTTATCTTATAGGAGATGTCTATGAATAATCACCATTATTTCTAGAAGAATATATTCTTACAGAAACTGATATTTTGAAATGCATGTGGAGACACATTGGCACATGTCACCTTAATGCTAAGTAGGAGGTGGTAACAGACAGACGCTGGTCATATTCTAACATGTGATCATGTTTTATCATTGTCCTGCATTGCTTTTGAAGTGCTACCTTTTTCTCAACATATTTGTTTTTCTCCTTAAATATACAAGAGATGATCTTAGATTAGCACTGTACTTTGAATTTCCTCCAATTTGCAAATGTCCTGTACAAAAAATAGCCAATATAAGATGATTAAATGAAAGATTAGAGGGCTAGGGAGATATTTTGGTGGTCTAAGTACCTGCCTGACAAGCACAAGGACCCTGTACCACATGCTGTGCCAGCCCCGCTGAAACCGGTAATAATCCATGCCTGTAATCACAGCGCTGGGGAAGGCTGAGACAGGAGGATCACTATGAGTCTGAGCTGTGTAGTGACACCCTGTACCAAATAAATGAATAAAGATTTTTTTTAAGTGAAAGATTAGAAAATCTAAATCTATAAACCATTGTTTCCAAAATTTAGCCAGTCACATTTTCTTTTTTGCCACATATAAATGACATCTAGTCATTTTCTTTTACCATTTTTCCACAATACCAACAAATTGCTGTATCCTTTATTTTATTTTATTTTGGCTAGCTCAGTCTGCCTTAAGGGCGGTCTGGTGCAGTTGGGGAGCTGTGGATAGAACCGCAGTCCCCTGAGGAATTACTGTACCTTTTAATGTTATCATTTTGTTTAATATATTCAATAAAGTAATAATATTGTAGAGTTCATGGTACTTTTCATAAAAGAGGACAATTGCTAAGTAAATGTGATAAAACCAAAACCATGTTTTCAAGTTTTTATTATGTATTTTTATCAGACTGAGTTTATGACTCATCTCGTTACTAAGTAGTTTAATATGTTGGAGAGAGGGACTGGAGAAAAACTAAAAATAAACCAAGACTTTTCCTTTAAGATAACAGATTTGTGGAGGGCCTGCCACTTAGCTCAGTTGTTTAAGCGCCTGCTCATGCAAACGTAGTCAGGCGCAGGATACCACAGTTGAATCCCCAGCTCCACCTGCCTTGCCAGGCCCACCCTTAAGGCAGCCTGAGCCAGCCAAAAAGAAAAAAAAAAAAAAAAATCCTTCTTAATTTATAAGGCCAGCCAAATAGCTGAGCAGATTAAAGTGCCTCCAAGCAGGTTCCATTCCAGGCCTGCCTTGCTGGCCCTGCCCCCGGGGCACACTGATAGGACAATTAAGACTGGGCGTGGTGGTGCACGCCTGTAAACCCAGCTCTTGTGTGGCTGAAAACAGGGGGATCACTATGAGTTTGCTCTAGTAGTGAGACCCTGAGCACCCTGTAGATCCTTCCCTAAAAAATACATAAACAAAAGCAACAAACAAACAAACAACAGCAACAACAACAACAAAAAACAGATTTGCTGACAGAACATTAAGGGGAAAACTTTATAATTATATACTTGAATGTCTTTTAATCCGATGCTTCTGTGACACTTAAGCCCTTTTATGGTGTAGAGACAGGTGTTCCAAGCTGTCTTAGGACAAACAGGGTCACCTCAATAAGACATAAATACTGAGGATGGTGCTATTTTGAATTGTGAATATATTTTGAGATAGACCTGACATCTGATTTGCCTAAGGGCACTTACCCAAGTGAGGGTTTATTCTTAGAAAAGAAAGCCCCTGTGGCTGTCAAATTCTGTTGCAGTAGCTTTTAATTCCTTCTGCACTTCAAAAACTAGTTGGAAAGCAATGCCTTGGTCCCACCCTAGGCCAATTAAATCAGCATATTGAGAAGGTGACCTTCCGCACTGACCCATGCTTTCACACGTTCGCAAAGCCCACCAGGTAGGTTTGCAGCCAAGGTTAAGACTGGCTTGTTTCTACTGTTTCAGCTTCGAGTGTGTGTTGGTTATCATGCAATCTTAATGCACAACAGTCATCATATAAGTGAAGAAATATAAAGTATTTCCACTTAGAAATATTACTTACAGATAAATAATTATATTTATAAATATATAAATAACGATATCGGTCTCTGACATTATCTTTTGTGGATTGCATATTTTATGTGCCTAAGATTGGCTTTAGGCTTTTACAGTCAGAACACAGCCATAAATGCCGAGAGTATGTGTTTTTGGAATGAGGAATAGAATTCAATCAAAATTATATGGACTTACTTCCTTATTATGTTGTCAGCATAGGCAACGCATAATTCAAGAGTTATTACTTAGACCTAAAATGCCCTTCAGAAGTCTCATACATTCAGAGATGGGCTTTTGGGGGATGATTGGGTCATGGAGTCTGCGGACGAGTACATGGCTGACTTTCCTGTTGGAGATGGGGCCAGGTTGGAAGAGGTATGTCACTGCGGGTAGGCCGTTGTAGGGTGTACGGTCATCGGTCATCCGCAGCTCCTCCCTTCTCTGCTTCCTGTCTAACATGACAGAAGTAACTCTTCCTCCATGCTGTTCCACCGTTGGTCCTGTGCTGGAGCCAGCCATTCATGGGCTGAAAACCAAAGACATCATCCAAACTCTGTACCTGTAAATTATGGACATCAGGCCTTTTATCCCAGTAATGAGAAGGCTAACCCATTCAAAAAAGAAAAAAACAAAAAAAGTAAACAAAGATGTAGGGCCATTTCTGTGGCTTTAACCATGAGGAACTGGTTTGTGGGATGTTTGGAAAAAAATTTGGAGATACAAATTAGAGAAAACTTAGAAAGTTGTGAGCAGTGCATGATGGTTGATTCTGATTGGGATTTAGAAGACCAGAATATTGATAGAATGAGGACAGTGCAGGCCAGGCTCAAGAGGTTTCAGTGGAGCACATGATATTTGTCCTGGAGATGATGCATATAACATTGACATAAAACCTATCTTAATTCTGCCCATGTGCTGAGATATTTGCATGCCACAGAGATTAAAGGAGTTAATCTGGTGGAAGAAACTTCAAGACAGATCCACATTCAGACTGTACAATGGGCACTACAGTCTGCTATCAGCCAGAACTATACTGAGAAGCAGGCACGAACAACAGACCAAAGATTTATAGAAACTGAAATTTTGGCCCAGAAACCTCCACATATGATTTTGGAGCCCAAAGAGTTGTGATTGGACCAGGGGTATAGCTCCATGGCGCAAATGCCTGCCTAGCAAGTGCAAGGTCTTCAGTCTGAGTCCCAGTAGCAGAGAGAGAGAGAGAGAGAGAGAGAGAGAGAGAGAGAGAGAGAGAGAGAGAGAGAGA
>NDGM011251332.1:0-18598 GCA_002564305.1 Octomys mimax | reverse complement strand
TTTGTATCTGTATATTCAAAATAGTTAGGATAGATATACAGCTATTTTCTCTTAATTCAATGAGAAGAAATATTTGTACTGATAGTGTTTGGAGAGGATATCATGTCTGCATCTAGTACTATGAATAACCACTAAGAGGACAACAATATGCAACGTATTAATTATTGAAACTGTCCCACTAATCTGTTTTGAAACTATCTCATTGATATTTGTTTCTCAATAAAATTAATTTAAAAAAAAGAATTACCAAAGAGAGGGCTTTTGAGACTGGGCATGGTGGCACATGCCTGTAATTCCAACTCTTGGGAGGCTGAAAACAGACGGATCACTGAGTCCAATCTATGTAGTGAGACCCTGTAGATCCTGTACTAAATACTACTACTACTACTACTACTACTACTACTACTACTAGTACTACTAAATAAACAAATAAAATAATAAAAAAGAAGGAAAAAGAAGACACTGGAGAGGGATCTGAGAATGACCTCTTAATACTACCATCCTCTTTGCTCAACTCTAAGGGAGCATTGTTGCCCTATTATGTGTTGTTCCCACTGAAAATTTACCAACCCAAGGTGAGGATCAAGTTGAAAGGATTGTGATCAAACTCTGTGGACAGCCTTAGAAGAATCATGTGTGGCTATAACCTGATGGGTAGCACTCACACAGCAGCTGCTCACTATTAGGTCTTAAGTCAAAATGAATGGAATCCACTGATTTATGATCCTTAATCTTGGTTGCTTCTCAGAATCATATGAAGAGCTTAAAAATTCAGCTCAAGATCCTTACTCTCTTGTCATTGCAATTTAACCTGTCTGGAATAGGACCCAGGACCTAGGAATTAACAGTTTAAAATGCTCCCCAGAATGAAGGGCCACTGACCTAGATCCTGGGAGGAGTGTCCACTGAGTTAGTTCCTTACCTTCTGTAAGTACCAGGGGCAAAATGAAAGACGGTAGCAAACACCTCATCCCATATAGTACGTGCATTAATTACTGTCTCCCAAAACTGTACATGTATATTCTTGTCTGAAAGATGAGAAAACTGAGGCATAGAAAGATGGCACAAGCTGCTAAGATCACACTTCTAGATGTGAAAAACAGTGTCTGGATTGAACACTGAGGCACCTGGATCATTGTGTGACAAAATATTTGTAGCCATGTAAGTCTTGTGTCTCGAAATGAAAATTTTTGGTGTCTCAAATACTCTGATTTCAGTGGTTGTAATTTCAGACGGGAATAGCAAGAAGATACTAATCTAGCACCAAGACACATAGGGAAAAAGTTTTATAATCTGCTACCATGGAATCCAGCTTAAGATGCCTCTAAGCTTCTTCCAATGAAGACTTACAGAAATCCTAGTTTTCCTTCTCCATTGTGGTACTTCACAATCCACTCCTAGGTTTAGGTCCTTCCCACCACCATAACTCACATGACACAAATTAGGGACTTTCATAGGCACAGATTCAGTCTCCAGGGCTTCCTATGGTATCACTTTTCTGAGTTTTAATGCTCTTGTGGCTCACAGCACCTGCCCAGATCCCAGGAAACACAAGAAGTGGATTCTGGCTTCCACTAGCTCACGGACACAAAGCATGTCTTTATGGTCCCATGTGTTAGGTACAGAATGCAAGATGACAGTGTGTTAAGTTGTCTAATGAAGAATAACAAAGGGGAAGATATCCTACCCCAAGATAAGATAGGTAGATACTTTATACCTACCTTCCTGTCACACTGTTCCCTGGATAGTGTTGGATGCCTGCAGGCTGAAGAGTTCCCAGGAAAAACATCCTAGAACCACCCCTTGGGTGTACTCCCATCTCCATTTGTACTTGAAACTAAATTGGAATGGACATTAAAGCTATACTTACAAGGACAAAAGGAGGCCAGATACTAATTAAAAAAAAAAAAAAATGAAGGGACCTTGCTATAAAGAGAGAAGGGAAAGGCTTGTAGAATGAGGTAGTTAATAGGATCATAGTATTTATTATTTATTTATTTTGTATTTTAGGACAGGGTCTGCAGGGTCTCACTGTGCAGATTGGATTTGTAGTGATCCTCCTGTTTGCAGACTCTCAAGTGCTGGGATTACAGGCAAGTGCCACCGCGCCCAGTCTCAATCACCATCTCAGCCTACCCCAGGGGCGGGGCCATCACAGCAGACCTGGGGATCAAACTCCCCGCCCCTGCCCCTGCATTTGTCTAAGCAGGTGCTTTAATCTGGTGAACTATTTGGCTGGCTGGATGATTGTATTTCAGTAAGACTATTTGTAGTATTTGTTTTTTGGTTGATTGGTTGATGGACTGAATACTACTCCAGAAATACTTTTGGCCAGTACTCCCTCCACCACCTGGGGCCTCATCTTCTAATGCCCTACTTCCAAACCTTAAATCTAGGATCCTAACATAGCCTCACTTTCTACATCAGAAGGATAGTTTTGGTCTAAGTAATGCTAAATTGGTGGGGCCCGGGACACAGGTAATAAGAAAGTCCTTGTTGTCAAATGCAGGATAAACAATTGCCCAAGACTGTCGTTCAGGTACTGAAAATTCCCTTCCTGGGAAAAAGCTCAGGTCCAGACAAACTGAAAGAAGCTATTTTCACTTAATAAGGTCAATTTCTCTAGTTTCTAGAAAAAAGAAGGCTTTCTGTCACTTTATTCATAAATATTTGTAGCTCATTGAAACTTCTCTGGTCTCAAAGAGATTCCAAGGGATGGGCCTCTTCAGCGACTTCATGAATTAGATGAGGAGAGAGTGCACTCCCAGAGCTACTTTGAGGCAGGACTAATTTTCAGGATAAGCCACCCTCCAGCCTCCTGAGACATAGATGTGGCTGTCATGTTCTGAGGGATGCATTTGTGTTACCCAAGTGTGTGAACACCCATTAGCTCCTGGAGTTCTCTGAGGAGTGATGAGAATCCTTAGCTGCATTACGATTGCAGGAGCCTGAGCTGGTGTTTTATCGCCTCCTAACATAATGTGGAAATTAGTGTTGCTGTTTAGTGACAAGGCCTTTCCCCAAGAAGAATGAAGACTCAGAATTTCTACTTTTCTCTCCAGCATCCTCTTTCCTTTTTTCAATTCCACCAAGATAATCTTTTTGTATTACACAAGACAAAGAGCATGGTTATGTTTCGGAGTCAAAACATAAACTGTTGAAATCCAGTATTTTCTGCTCAGAGAAAAAAATAGGGATTGCCCAAGAACTTAAATTCTCATTTTAATGAAAATTTGTGTTGAAAAAAATCAATACCATTACAGGTAATTACTGAGCATATTTCTTTTTAATATAAATTCTTTTATTCATGGCTCATTTCCTTTTCTTGTTTTAGGGATAAAGTATAACCCAGATTTAATTCTCACTCTTTCTTCTTGTGGGGGCAGACCAAGGCAACAATTGTAAGAAGAAACATATTATATCTACAACTTGATTCTCAGTGCTTCCGTCACTCTTCTTAAAGAGCAGCTGGATGTTGAGGACAGATGGGAGAGCACCAGACATACAGGACAGGGTATATGATGCAGAGGGGCAACCTAGTTGAGCATCCAGTTGAGTAATAATCATTGAAAATGTGTCATACTTTGCACATTGTGTGATGCAGAATGACTGTTTAGACTCAGAGACATTCCTTTATGACCATGCTATGCACATACGGAATTCATGCAGCATGCTGGTCTAAAGTGAAAATTAAATTTCTTGTTGTTAAATGTTTTTATGTTTAGAATCTTATGCTTTACCATGGAGACAATTTAAAAATCAAGCCATACCAAATTTAGGGCATAATAAAAATAAAAAGTTCCTTTAACATTTTTCCTTTAACAAGTTCCATTAACATTTAACATTTAAATATATTGTGAAGTGGATTTGGTCTGAGATGCTGGGGTGGAGCCCAGCAGACTCAGATGCAGATGACGCTGGATGCTACCTGACTCTGACTCACCCCAAGCCAGGCGGTTAGTCCCACATTATTCGAGTACTTAATTTACTTCTACATTTGAAAGTTGTAAAATACAAAATGATTTTATTTTACTTTCTAATTATGAGTAATAAATATTTAAGGTAATATAAAGTTTAACTTGTCCGTAAATTGAGGGGAAAGAGCCATGCTAAATCAGTCAAGAATAGAATGGTCGCCAAAGAAACAGAGAAGGAACTGCCTGTGAGTATCCCATTTGCTATTTTAATTAGTGTCTGTCAATTAGAATGACAGTGGGAAGGAACCTGATTAATGAAATCATCACCCCAAATTGAAAGGGAAGGTCAAAAAGAATATGATGTCTCATTCAACATCGTTTGGAGGGTCTTATACACCTAAATTTCTGGAATCCTCTTTCAGACCTCATGAGACCAGACTGTTAATCTGACCACTCAATTAACTCAGGGTATAATTAACTGCCTACACAGCCCTCCTCAGAACCAAAGCTCTCTGTCAGCAAGATTAGTGCATCTGGATCATGGGAAGGGAGGGGTGACATGATATTTTTTATCTTGCCTACTGGCTGAGGGGACCACAGAAGGGACATTTTCAGTCACTCCTTGACTCCTGTGTCTGTACAGCATGGCTGCTCCTCTATGATTTGTCCAGAGCATGCATGGGACTTGGGAGAATATTAGCTGGTGTTTGAACAAATTTCACAGTGCAAGAGGCCAATTTCAGCAGCTAGCTTGGCAGCTAAACTTGTCTGAGTCATAAAAGGAAAGCTTCTAAGCCCAAGTGATATCCAGTCATTGAGAAACAGTCTCTAACTCCTCCTGTGAAGTTAGTAAGCAGGGCATCTGTCCACATCCTCCTAGCAAAGGAGGCAGAGATGCCAATCAGCACAATGCAGGGTGTCATGGAAGGGTGCCGGGCAAGCTACCCCTAGCTTCCAAGGTCCTCCTTGCTTCAAGCTCAGCACACAGTAAAATCTTCATTTGCCGGCAAAATTTAAATTCCATCCATCAAAAGTTGTGCTGTTGAAATAATGGTCTGGATGGGGGATTTGATGATCTCACTGACAGTATTTTAGGATGGCAGCCTCACTCACCCCATCACATAACCCCTTTTTTAGATGAAGAGAAGCACCAGCTGTAAACACCATGAAAACAGGAACTCTTTGCAGATATCCAAATGAGTGATGAACCTTTTAAGGACAGAATTAAACATGTTTGAAAAACGTTAACTGAACCATAAACATAAAACTCTTGGTTATTTACATCTGCAGTCAGGGCTGATTTAGAAATTATTTAGGTTAAATTGCAAACATCTCAAAGCAGAACGGTTTGATAGTCATCTTGGTGAAAATAATCACAAAGATACTGTGTGAGTATGAAGCCCCTTCATTGAAGTAATTTTGTTTCTCAGTGAGGAAAGAAATGGGGGGGGGGAGGGAGAAAATGACATGAGAGTTAAAGAGCAGGAATTAAGCTGTTCAGGAATTAAGCTGTTCAGTAGAAAAGCTTTATTTAGAAACATGAACATGAGAGGATCGAGTTCACCCCAGGAGCAACTGATAGGAGAAACAGCCACCAACTCCACAGGGCACAGCTTACTAAGGACAGGGAGGGAGCTACCTTTGGAATTGAGGATGAGAAAAGACTAGAAAAGCTGTTCTTTTCAGAAGGTTTGCTCTGAGGCCCAGAAAAATCTATTCAACTAATTTTTTTTAGAGTAGCAGAATTTGAGTGACACAGAGATGGTAGTAAGGCAAAGCTCTGAAGGACTGCTGTGGTCCTATCCTGGTTCCAAACTCACTAGCTAAATGACTCCTCTCTGTCCTTCTATTTTCCCAACCCATAAAATGGAGGTGATGAAGTTGTTCCTACTCCACAGGGGCATCACAAGGATTCTGTGGGTTAACACATATGAAGCGCCTAACACTGCACCTATGACAGTGGCACCTCCATTCAGGAACTTAATTCTTTCCATGATCCTGGTTGCAAACTGAATTGGATGAAAACCAAATCAAATTCAATGGTTAGGTTCAAAGTTGACTTTATGAGGAAATTGGATTTGTTTCTCAACTAATTCAGTTTGCAACCAGAATTGTGGAAAGAATTGTTTGTGACCGAAGGTACCACGGCATATACTAAGTACTATGTAACTATTAGTGTGCATTATTATTTTAATTTGGATAAAACTTTGTGCTTCTGAAACCTAAAGGCAAAATGAACAGAAAAACCACAATGTATGCTATGTGATAGTTGCACAACTCCATGAATACACAAAACTAAAAGTTGAATGGGGGATGGATGATGTGCTAATTATACTGAGCAAAAATGGTACAAGGGAAGAAAGAACAGTGAGAAAGAGCTTTTCCTATTTCTAATAAGAGCTTTCCTCCTTGTGTAATCTGAATGCTGTGAAATGGTAGAGTTCTACTTCTTTATAGAACAAATGTAACTTTTCCAACTCTGATCTTCACTGTTTCCTTCAGCTGTGAGTGATACCAGATATTAAATTAGTTTGAATCACAGTATTTTAATTTGTAGAAATAAACAAAAACATATATAATGGGATTTGGAGATAAAGCATGGAGAGAGCGTATCAGAGTTTACTGCCTGTGACATGGGGGACTTCACAAGGAAAGGAAGACTAAGAAGCAGGTACATCTGTGTTTCTGTGCTTGGGCTTGATGAAGAGAATTGTAGAGCAGTAAGATAAGACACAGAAAACACAGTGTTAGGAAGCCAGGTAGGGCCCAGGAAGTCTTGCTTGTTCGGAGGCTGTGTTGAATCCTCACTTTACCATCCTTGTTAGCCACCATCCCATGCATTTTGGAACAGACTCAAAGGCAGAAGGCAGGAGAAAGGAAGAACCTTGGGAAGGCCTCAAGAGTGGGAGCTGGGATATTCTACATCAAATATATCACTTGACAAAATAGCAGAAACAAGACAGCCACTCCTAGCTTTCTTTTGTTCACCCCTACCCACTTTCAAAGCAGGTCATAGCACACTGTTCAGTGGGTGTCTTCCTGCTATGTCAAGAAAAAAGATATCTTTTTAAAATCTTTTATTTGTTTACTACAGGGTCTTTCTATATAGCTGAGACTCATAGTGATGCTCCTGCCTCAGCTTCCTCAGAGCTGCAATTACAGGCATGCACTACCATACCTGGTTTCAGTGGCCAGCTCAGCCCTGGGCTAGCATGGCATGCAGTACCAGGGATGGAAGCTGGGTTTTTGTCCTTTTCAGGCAAGCACTTAGACCACTAAACTATCTCTCTGGCCCTAAGGAGAGAAATATCTTTATCCCTGAAGAAACAAGGGTATAGAGCAGAGCCCCCCCAAACAGGCCTGATGAATATACCCTGTTTCCCTAATCCTGTTTATTCTTACTGGATAATACCCTTTGCCTGATCTTACTTTCCTAAGATTGTTCATCTCCTCATCAAACCCAAGCATTAATGTATGCATTTATTTGTTTCTTGAGTCTTTATTTCTTTATGAAGCCCTCATGCAACATAAAACTTATACTGTATAAATGTGTGTGCTTCTTTCTTGCTAACTTGCCTTGGGTTATAAATTTCTCAGCCATATCTCTAGCAATGGGAAGAAGAGATGTTTCTTTGCCCCTGTAGTGTGATCTCATTGAGGTCATTGGTCACTGGTTAGGATGACTAGAAGTGAGATATTTATTTGAGTTGGTTTGGGGAGCATTTGTAGTTTTCTCTGATTGATCTTGAGTTGGAAGAGGAGGGAAATACTAGGGAAACTGACATTCATTATTCAGTAGTCATTGTTCAGGTCAATAGCTGTAAAGATTAAAGGCCAACTTCCTGGACTGATACCTGCACAAGCTGTGACTCAGGAATCTCTTGGCACATGTGGTCTGGCTACTGTTGGTCAATACATTTCATCTCTAGTGTAGACCATATACTTGATAAATTATTCCCATCCAAAGAGAATGGAATATCTACCTGAAATTTTCAAATGTAACAGCTTTATATAGTTCCCAAGAATGACAAACAAGAAGACACAATAAAACAAGAATAGGGTTGAAAAGAGAGAAATGCACATTTTTAATTTATAAAGAGAAAAAACATAAAATAACAATAAAGCAGAGTTTCAAAACAGGCTAGTAGAACAGTCACAATAATTGGTACATTGTGTATTGTTGTCTACATAGGAGTAATTCAGAGTACAAGACTATAAGAAATATTGTCCAAACAATATTAGTGCAGACATTTATTTTCAATGAACTAAGAGAAATTAGCTGAAAAATAAACATAAAGATAAACAATCATTCATGATTAAGTTGAAGTTTTAAAAATGAGTACAAACATGTTTTGCAAAGTAAAATCTCAGTTGTTCTGTGAGCCTGCATGGTACAACTTTTCCCATTTGATTTCAGAATGCTCCACGTATCCACAGTTCTACCTTCCTTTCTAATGCCCACAGAAAGCGTCAGAAGCTCGAGCCAGGAAATGGAGTTAATGGTCTTTGAGGCTGTGGTTGTGAAATTTACCTACAAGGAGTAGGTTCTGCTGGCACCTGCTCAAAGCAGTCCCTGTAGAGATGCAGTGATGGAAAAATGCTATAGGAGCTTGGCCTCAGTAAATTGTGAAATTCAATTTAAAACCCATGAGTCAGTTTCTCAGCAGGATGCCCATAGAGAAAAATATTCCAGTGAACAGAAAATAAAAAGAATATTAAGAAATGATTCCTGATTCTGTTTTTAAGAGAAAACTGGGAATATCCTGTAAGTAAAGTTCAGCATAAAACAAGAAGAGGCATTTGAGAAAAGTTGTATGTTGGAGAGTCTACAAAACTAATGAACATGATCAATATGGAAAAATTGTCAGTCATTTTTCAAATCTTATTGCACTGTGAAGATAAAGATCTTCTATTGGAGTAGACTCCTCCAAGAGCTGTATGAGAAAAAGCCTCTATGGGGCATTCATCCCTTTAATCCCTTAGGCATCATGCCAGATTTCACCTGAACACACACTCTGTTAGGGTAAGGAATGTGGGCAAGCCTGGGATTCTCCCTCATATTTAAGGATGTCTGAAAGTCGTCACAATGGAGAGAAACACTATAAACACAAGGAATGTGGGAAAATCTTTTTGTGCCCTTCATTCATCAGATGCATGTCAGAGGTCACACTAGACAAATTCAATATGCACATAAGTAAGGAATGTGGAGAAGTCTTTAGTCATTCTTTGTATGTGGCAGACAGACTCTATGATGTCTTCCAAAGCCTTTACTTCTTGATATTGACAACTTTGGATAATTCTCTCCTTTGAGTTTGGGCTGGCCTCACAGAACTGTGCTTCTAACCAATAGAATATGGCAATGATGATGAACTACTATCTTTGTGACTTGGCTGCACAATAGTGTGCCTTCTGTCTTGCTAGAAGACTCTTTTGCTAGCTCTGGCAAAGCAAAATTATATGTTGAAGAGGCTCATTTGGCAAGGAATGGAATGCTGCCTTAAGCAACAAAGTGCTAAGTACAACTAAGTTCCTCAGTCCAACATCATTCTAGAAACTGAGTCTTTCCAACAACCATATGAGTTCATAGGAGGATCCTTCTTCTGTTGAGCTGGCACACAAGATCTGAGCTGTGTGTTCTCTGAAATGCAGCCTCTGACAAAGCCTGAGGCCCAGGATCCAGTAAGCTACCTCTGGAATCCCAATCCAAAACTGAGGGAGAGTAAATATGTGTTGTCTTAAGCTGAGAAGTTTGTGGTAGTTTGTTACATGGCAATAGATAACTGATATTCCTGGTCCCTCATCCAGTATTTAAGGACACTATTTTTATTGTAAGAAGCCTTATATATATATAAATTGTTTTTATAATTTTTACAGTTTTTAAAATTTACTCAACATACAAGAATAGACCCTGTAGACAAAACATCAAAATTGAAGGAATATGCCAAGAAACTGTTAACCTTACACATGTAAAGACATGTAAGAACTCATACTACAGAAAATACATGTAAAAATATCTTTACAAATTATTTACATCTTATAGTACATGTAAGAAATCACACTGTAGATAAGGTGTGTGGATGTAAGGAATTTGAATTCATTCATAAGTGGTTTCTTTTTTTTAATGTGAGGTAACATGGGAAACTTAAAGCATGGAAAAGCCCTTTAAAATGAAAACTGTAGGACAAGCTAATTTGTCCTTCATCTATAGGACACATATGAGAATACTGCTGAAGAAAAGCATTAATGTGCTGAGGGAATACCAAAGAGAAATCCTATCAGGAAATCCTTTTAAAATATGGATTTTCTTGATCAATAACTCATCTTTAAAAAAATGGCTTTTTAGCTCATTAACTTCCACTTTTTAAATTCTAGAAGGATTAAAATAAAGCAAGAAATATTCCTTTAAGAACCTTTTCAGCTATAGCAGTTAAATTTTTACATGTGGTATTTTGATTATGTTTTAGTTATATAGAGTTTATTTTATTTCTCTTAAACCCATGGAGGACTTAATGTATATTTTAAAAATTGTCTTTAATTTTTTTCAGATTATGAAAGAAGTACATATTTTTTACAGAGAATTCAATCTTTTACATTGAAATATAAAGTTACACTTACTTGTTATCAGCTAGAGTTAACATTTTGAGCTATTTTCTGCCTTCTTTCTGTGCAAAAAGAAAGACTGTAAAGGAGAAAAAAAAGGTAAGTATAAGGAGAGTTCATTCAGAGGGAAGTCCCTTCTGAATAAAATAAACTATTCCTTGTAGATGGTGGTAGTAAATGGTAATAGAGGGCAGAGATTGAACTGGTACAATGAGATGGAGACTGCACTTGTAGAATACTAAAAGTATCAAGTTATGTTTCACCTTGCAAAAGCAGTTTTGAATTTTTTCCACTTATTTTAAGACCTTGGCTGGGAGTGCAGCACCATTCTTCTTTTCCATCACTATTGTTCTTGAATTATGGTAAGCTTACCCTTGCCCAGCCCTTCACAAACCATTTTTTCCATTGAGGAAAGAGAGTTCCTATGTCCCTAAATGGCAGATGTTTCTTGTGCTTCCTTCTTAGCCAGTCTGGGGACTCATTTTAGATGCATAGTCCTCTTCATGCTTTATAATTTAAAACAGATTATTTGCCTTTCCAATTATAATAATGACAGTCTGTGGGCAGTTACTATAGTAACCAGGAGCATCTTAACTTCTAAGAGGGAGATGGACACTTGACTTTGAATTTTTGCTTCATTTTTGGAAGTCAAGATGCAGCCTGTCATATGCTTTGCAAAGACTCCACTTCTGAGTGGCAAATCATAAACTTTGCATGTGTTTGTGAGTGTGTGTAATTTGTGCATGCATACATATGCATAAATATTAATACTCATCCATAAAAAACACCAATCATCCCTCATTTTTGAGCTAAATTACTTTCTGACAGAGGCATGTGAAATTAATTGAATTGCAAACAATATCCAAGAGATAGATTTAACACATGGCCTCTCTTTATTATGAAGGTTTTTTTGTTTTGTTTTGTTTTTGAAGCTTAGAGGAACTGGTTCTTTCCCTTAAAGGACTAATGGATGCTTCATAGCTCTGCATCATGTAAATGAATTTCTTCTTGAGAAAAAGAATAGGCTGTCATTAGTGAGAGGACTACCTGTGTTTATAGGATTCTGGACCACCTGAGTGAGAGTGTGGGAGACAAAGGTGGATAGAAAGCAAACAAGCAGTTTTAATCAGGAAAAAAAAATAAACATCAGGAGCCAACTGACATACCTGATAAATCTGATAGCCAAGGATGTCCAGCCTGAACCAGCAGATGGACAGGTCGGTTGCAGCAAAGTAATTCAGTTCTTGGAAAGTGCACTTTGCAATAGACAGCTTTATAATGTAGAATGATTGAGAGACTTTGAAATTCCAGGCAAAGTCATAAAAATATTCTTGCTTTAAAAAAATATATATTCCTGCTCAAATCTATCATGGCATTTTAAGGAGTGCTGACTCTATAAATTCTGACTTTTATCAACAGCACTTCAATAATGTTCAGAAAATAAACTTCACAGGAAAACCTCGGGTGTTCAATTAGTGTTAAACGTTTTAGGGCAGAAACTGAGATAATGAAATTATGAGGACAACGGCAGCTTCACGTTTTGTGGCTCACGAGAGATTTATGCATTCCAATATAACCTCAAGCTACGCATATGGCATAATAAAAAAGAATGGATTCCTGACAGGGGAACATGGGGTAGGGAATTGGACTGTACTTGTCTTAATACTCGTTCTTTGTCTTAACAGAAAGGCTACAAAATCCCTGCCCCTAACTTATTCTTACTACAAATTCGAGCTATACTCCCCACAACCCCCACCATTATTACTCAAATCATGTTTGAATGGAATATAGCTTCTTTTGCAACAATCATTTCCTCTTTAGTGTAAATTGCATTAGACTCCCAGGAGTCCTGTGGGAACTGCTGCTCTAAAAGAAATCAAGGAGAAATGCCTGGCCTCTGAATTAAATAAGAAGAATGTGAGTCAGTCTCACACAAGCTTTCCAGCATTTCGGCAGGTGGGCAAAACTGACGCAGTGGCAGTATTGGTCTCCCTGCCAGGGGCATCTGGCTGTCCTCTCAAGGACTGGCGTGAACACAGTCTTCTTGGGGATGGGAGGGGTCCATCTTGGAGTACCCCTGTGGATCTTTTGGGATTTCTCTCAAGGCTCATTAGGTTGAAGGACTGTAGGAAATTTGGAAAGGCCTCTGGTATGCTTTCCCTCTGCCTACTGAGGTATCTACCCTCAGCAGCGCGCTGAAATTAAAGGACAGAATGTGGAGGCTGCCAGTGGACTGGCTCCTAGTGGGTGTCTCAAACAATTGCATGGATTTTGGAAAGATAATTTGGAAACACTGGATAGCTTTACTTGTGCTAAGTTTACTCTTCCAAGATTTGTGTTGTGATGCTAAGGCATTGCTATGGCTTTATAAAATTACTATGGAATTATACAATTTGTGAGGAACAATGACCTCTCTTATTTCAATGACTTTGTTGAGGTTCATGTTTCTCATTTGAGTAACTGTTACTAGGAGGTAAAGTGCGTACCTGCACATTGATATGTGTAAACCGTCTTCCCAGCACAAGGTCATGATGGGTAGGAGAGGTAGAATTCTCCAGAGACACATCCTCTGAAAGTCTGCATGGAGTGGAATATAAAGGAGTTGGAGTCAGGGAGACTGGAGGCTAGATCTGGCCTTACCATTTGATCTTGGGAAGGTTTTTTAACTTCTCTAATCCTCAGTGTCCTATATGAATGAATATAAGGGCTACTTTAAGTGACTTATAAGAATGGAATAAAGTTAGCTATATGAATTACTGTTCACAGTGTCTAGCACGTAGGAAAAAGATTTATAAAACAACATTCTATTTTGTGAAACTGATTTGAGAGATTAACACTGTCTTTAGAACTAGCGCTTGGCCCCTGCCTTAAGTAATGTACATATCCATAGTGTGCATCCCCCTTTTAGGGAAATATCAGTCGTGCACCTCCCTTGTCCCTCTTGTTTTTCTTTTCTTATTTTTTAATTCTTGGTAATAATATACTTGGGATTCTACTTCCAGTGTCAGATCATGGTTAATGATAGGAATAGGCACATAATTGCAGATCTAGAAAAACCTTCAAGAGCCTATTCTACTTCTAGAAATATAACTCAGCAATAGCAGCTACCACTTATGGAATCCTTGCTGGGTGTTCAAAAACCCATATGCATTGTATCTCATGTAAGCTTTGCAACAACAGCAAATGCTACCCCCATTTTATAGATTAAGAAATTTAGGAATAGAGAGATTAGGAGGAAGCTTATAGAAAATTCAGGATTTAAGCCAGCTCCCGGGTAAAGCAAACCCCATGATATCCATCACAATAGAATACCACCTTGTATGTGCAACCTAGATATCTGCCTGTTCCCTTCAGAGCATCTTTACAGATGAGCAACTCTCAGTGTTTAGTCATCTGTGTTCCAGATCAAGAAAGATTCCTTGTACTTAGCTGTAGTTTTCACACCTTTGTATTTGTTTTGAATGGGAGTCTACGGAGAGTGGAATAGAGAAAACAGTGTACTTAGGATCATAGCAACTATTTTCAATAGCATGAAGTTTAAGCAACCTGTAAGCTTTTTTCTTTCTCTACCAGCAAAATTATCCCCAGTGCTTCAGTGTTACATGGGAGGGGTCAGAAAGAAGTGGAGGCCCACAAGGGTAATTTTGACTGAATCCAGTAGAAGGAGCTCTAGAGTGCATGTGGACCACTTTGTGTCCTGTAGACCGAGCAAGCCAATCTTTAGGTTTCCAAATCCCTCAGTCATCCATGAGGGCTACCCTAGGGGAATATAACTTTCCAGGCACTTCAAGCTGTCCCTGTGTAGACAGCAGACTCCTTGTCCCTAGAGGCAGCCCTCAGGCAAAGGGATGCAGGTGCTGGCTATTGGGAGATGTGGTGAAAACTGGAGAGTGCAGAGGGGCTGCGGGCAGGGACACAGAAAGCAGTTGCTGTGCTGGGAGGGCAGAAAGATGTCTCCTGTGAGGGGCATTTCAAGATCTGCTAGCACTAGTATAACTCAGGCCTCATTTACTACTACTCCCGCCAAGCAAGGAGAAAGAATACTTCCTCTACTTGAGAAGTCATAGTATAGGGTTAAAAGACCACGGGTTTTGTGGCAAACCCACAATGTGGCACCCACTAGCTATGAGATGAAGGCAAGATGCCTGATACTCTGCAACCCCCATCTCCCCATCTGGTGATTAGTACTATCGTGCACACAACCTTGGCTGTTCTGAGGATTGGGGAGCTAAATAAGCTGCCTAGCAAGTGCTTGGCATGTCGCAAATACACAGCCAAAGTATAGCAGTGCATTACTTCTCTAACATGCTCCTCCCCACACTAACAGAGGAAAGCAGATAAAATGCTTCCTTTAAGTAATCTCTGATGCCGCCCAATTAGGGAGGCCCATCCCTGGTGGGAAGCTTCTGAATGTCTGTATCAGAAATCTATCATTACTCTACATAGAAACAATAAGTCATTTATGGACATATCAATGTAACTTAATTATTTCTCTTGAATTGTGTCAAAACTGATCATTGATCTCAGGATGAAGACCATTTTTGAAAGGTCACTGATATTGTTCAGCGCTAAAAAATGTTTCTGTTTGTGGGTGGACCAGTTCCATAGCTCATGGTGCAGACAGGTACAGATGCCATCTTTAGCTAAGTGGCCACTCACTGCCACGTGCCAGGGCCTCCAATAGCGGAGGTCTGCATGCATCAAACCAGGAGCCGAATTTGCTTTTCCTTGATAGAGCATGGCTGTCAAGGCTGCTTATGAAGTGTTCTTTAATTTGAAAATAACAGCATTACCCTATAAATGTTAGCAGCCTTAGCAGTCAGCATCGTGTAGAGGCAACACAAATGAAGCAGTTACTTTGCCAGCATTTGCCATGGTTAGATGCAGAGAGCAAAGTGTCCCACAGGCTGTAACAATTTCATCAGCTCTTACCCACTGGATCAAATCATAACTGGAGGATTTTTGGCCCAATTCAATAGCATCTAAAGGGCCTCTTGTATCCCTACTTACTTTTTCTCAAATAGATAAGAAGGACTCAAAAGTAGCACCTTTGTGATGCATCAAACCCAAGATATTTGAAGTTAAAATATGTTAAATTCTATTTTTGCTTTTTGTACATAAACATAATTCTGCACTGTATTAGTATATACACTACACACACATGCACACAGACATCAGATACACACACACACACACACACACACACACACAATGCCCTCCCTTCCTCACTGTGCATTCGTTTTTGCCAGTTCTGTATTTCCTGCAGGTCTTCTTGGCATTTACCATATAAGCACATGTTCATATATAAACAAGCCCTGGAAAGCGATTCCTTCTATCATTTCCTTTAAGAAATCAGGGAAGCTCCATGTTCTCATCTCGCAAGTTGCCAAAAATTATGTTCATTTAGGTCTCACAGTGGGGTCTCGAATTTCTCTGTGTGCGCGCATGTTCCTCGCATTGATGCTAATGAAAATTATGCATGCATGTTATGGGGAGAAAAAGTCCTGTGGAGGCTCTCTCCCGAATACAGATTTGAGGACTGGATAGAAAAACATAGTATCACTTTACTGTTTTTTTTTTTATCACACGGGTTTTTATTAGCCAGCTCTGGTAGGATAATGTCCAGGCATCTCACTAGCATGATTATACTGATGCAGAACATGTGTAGCTAATCTCCTACCCCCGTTCCAAAGGCCAGACTTGCGAAAACTGGCATGTAGGCAAGGGTTGTAAGCTTTCTGCGTTTACGGTGGATGTGGAACTGAAAAAATCAATTGCAGGTTATTTGGCCCTTCCTGGAATTGTCCTGTAACCGATGAGGATTCTAACAGACCCTTGGCTGAGAAATTACAAAGATCTCTCTATGTGTCCTCAAAAACCCTCTTATGCTCACACAATGCTAAGAGGAATTCTTTCTAAAGAGAAACTGTATAACACCTTCATTAACCTTCTTCTCTAATCGTGCTTTTTAAAAACATTTTCTTTTCACCCCTTCTCTGTCCCTTTGGAAAAGTTGAAGTAATTCTTAAACAAGCAAAATTCTTAAATTTTCTGCTTTGTAGCAGAAAATTTTATCTTCCTCATACTCTCAAGGGTATAGATTATTAGATCATTCAACCAATTAAGGGAAATCAATAACTCTTTGATTCACCTCTAAGGTCCCAAAACACTCACATCCTATAATTCTACTATTATTCAAGCTCCTAAATACACTTGTTATATTGCTTTTTGAAGAAGATCCTTAAACAGCTATGCATAATATGGAACGCGATCCCTTTATGGTCAGGTGGGAGTTATTTGTACTTCCGTCTCAATGTATGATTAAATATGATTAAAGATATTGTGTTGTAATAAGGTAACCTTGGAAAAGCCCCTAGGGGAAACCATGGCTGATGGATTCATTAGTTTAAGCTTGGGGAATGGATGCAGCTGCTGAGCAGAACCCAAAGAGTAGAAATGAGAAGAGCGATCCCTCGGGCAGGTGCAGGCCTTCGTGGCAGAGTCCTTGATTGCAACCAAGCCTGGGAAATGGGGAGGTTATGGTGTGTAGGAGCTTTGGTAGGGAAGCTAAAGCACTAGCAGTGTCATATGCTGTATCCATAAAAGGACTTATGCAAAGGACTGAAGCAATCAGATTTTTAAGACCATGCTCCAACTGGCATGATGGTGTATTCCTATAAACCTTGCATGCTGGAGGCTGAGGCAGGAAGACCACATATTGAAGGCTGGCCTGGGCAACTTAATGACTTAGCAAAACCCTGTCTCAAAATAAATTAAGAAATAAAAAGGGCTGGGGATGTAGCTCAGTACAAAGACCTGGGTTCAATCTGCAGAACTGAGATGGAAAAAAAACAAGACGCATTGGGTGCACATTAATTACATAGTGAACATTTTTGGAGGACTTACTCTGGGCGAGGTACCTTGCCCGGGTGCTGTACATCACCCAGGTTAGTTTTTAAACTAACTTTGAGAAGTAGATAGTATTAACTATCATGACTTTGTTCCAGGTGAGACAATTGAAGCCTGGAAAAGATAAAAAGAACACCAGTCCAGGGTCACACAGCCGTAATAACTGGCCCACTTGGATGGATTCAAATTCAGGCAGGCTGATCTCAGGACCTCTCTGAGGTAGGACTTCATTGATTCAGAGTACTAAAACGGCAGCATTAACATGACTATTTCAGAAGCTCAAGAAACAAATTCTATGCGGGAGAGTAGCACAAGAAGGCAGGCACAGTGCAGTCTGTGTGCCTCAGCACGATGCTTCCCATAGTGCGCTGAGAGAAGAGCAGCTGTGCAGCGCTGTGAGGGACTGCCGCTCAGGGTTCCCAGCACTGTGCCTGGTGCTGGGACGCTCCGCCCAGACACCGCCTACGTACGCACGACCCCGGGACGCAGCTACCATGGCGGGGTAGGAAGCCGCAGAGCTAGACTGCGGGAGAGCTCTGGAGGTGTGGAACCAATTACTAGAGTAAAATGAGGGATCATGGGGAGCTCGCACGTGCGTCCCAGAAAGGAGGTTGCCCTCTTTTCTTCCCTTGCTAAGGGATCAAGGCAAGGCTAGGAAGGAAGCCAGAGATTCAGACTATGGGATGGTGTGGAGCTCTAAATCCTTTGAACACCCTCCTTTTTTTCAGGGTGCACTCACTTGCTTAAATTCCTGATTCCCTCTTTCTCCAGGGCTTTAATGCTGTGTCTATCCTAAGTTTATAAGATTTATATCGCTAGTCTTGTACTTTCCCTTTCCTGTATGATGTCGGCTTTCATAAAATATTAAATAAATGCCTAGAATCCAAAACTAGACTCCTGATTTCAATTTCTCCAACTCAAACCACTTCTTTCTTAGGTCTTCCAAGTTTCAAAAATAGCACCAACATCCATTTAATCCCAGGTGCTATAAATCCAGGCAGTATGTCGAATTCCTCTTTTCCTGCATCTTTCCTCATAGTCCTATGAGATATCTTCAAAATGCTGCAAACCAGTTGTTCCCGAACTTGCCCACATGCACTGATTCTGTTCTGGTTGGTCTGAGATGAAGTCTCTCTCTCTCTCTCTGATATATATATATATATATATATATA
>NDGM011251331.1:28703-41495 GCA_002564305.1 Octomys mimax | reverse complement strand
TCCTACCAGTTTGGTTTGAAACGGTCTCATTGCTATTTGTTTCTCAATAAAATTATGGAAAAAAAACAAAACAAAGCAGCATAATGCAAGGTGTCACTAAGACCACTGTTTTAAGAACAGAACATCACCTTTTATAAATAATATTAACATTTATGTGTTTAAATTTTATTGTGTCTTTCTTTTATTAGATATGCATTGGCAAAAAGAACTCCCTGAGATGACAAAAATGTTCTCTCTTCGTGTTATAGACTGAATATTGTCTTTCCCCCACAAATCCATACGTTGCAGTCTTTACCCCCACAACCCCCATTTGGAGATAGGATCATTGAAGAGACAATTAAGTTAAAAAGAGGTCATGAGGGAAGACCTGGATCCCACTATTAGCAGTGTCAATTAGAAGAAGCGGTTATAGCATAGATACACAAAAAGGAAGAACATGTCAGGACCCAGTAGCATCTACAAGCCAAAGGCAGAGGCTTCAGAAGAAACTAAATCTGCTGATTCTTTGATCCTGGATCTCTCCCTCCAGCTCTTACAAGACACACGTTGCCCTTGTTTGAACAACCCCATCTCTAGGAGCTCGCTAGGGAATCCCTATCAAGCAAACACCATTGTGTTGTCCAGCATGGTAGCTTCTAATCACAAGTTACAATTAAGCACCTGGAATGTGACTTATCCCACTGGGGCAGCATTTAAATGTGAATTTAAATAGCTATAGGGGTTATAGCTGCCATATTGCCCATGGGGTATAGACAGCTCTGGAAAGTCTGGGGCTTTGTCCTTTTCCTGTCCTATTTAGATATATGGTGAAAACTAGTGGAATGAGCCAAGAATATTTGAATTTCAGAAAAGGCAATTTTTATTAATAGCTTAGGGTATTTTTCAAAAAAAAATAATGGTAAACCTCACTCTACAAACTATAATAATCATACAGAGTACAGTTGTAACTGGCAACCACTGATCGTCTTCCAGGTGCCATAACTTTGCCAAGAGTTTTCTGATCATCTCATGGCTATTCAGCAGGGCTATCAGGCGAGCATAGTGATTTGCCCAATTTCACAGATGGCAGATGACATTCATTCTCAACCAAGGTCATATAACTAGGTGTCTAAGCCACCTGGATCCACCTGGAAGCAGTCTAACTCCAGAGACTAAACTCAGGCCCCAGAATCAGGTGATAAACTTCAGGTCTCTGGGGATGCTTTCTTTTTCCTCCAAGAGTTGGTGACTGTAGAATGTGATGCTGGAGTCTGAGGTGGCAGGAGAAGCAAGAGGCCAGAGGGCTATTCAGCCTTGCGTGTGGCCCATCTGTGGTCTTATAAGCTGAAAATCTTCACGGACGGGCACCTCACCCAGCCATGGCTCTCAGGAAAGGTTGCTAACTAAGACTTTAAAGATGGCCAGGCAGGACTTCCGTTAAAAGGCTGTCCAGGTGAACATAGTCAGCCCTCCCAAAGGTATAGCAGCCTCTGGTCAGGCCAATCCATACGCAGTGCACGGAGAGTTAGAAACCCTGAGCAGACAGATTTGGCCTGAGGGAGAGACTCTTGTATCCCTGGGTATCTCCCTACACCTGGGTCAACTGTCAATAGGTATAGCACCAATACATGGGATTGAAAGAGAAATAAACAAACAAATATAAGTCACACAGCACTGTTAAGCAAAACATAAGTGCTCCATAAATGTCAGCACTCATTGTAATGTTGATATTGCTTCCAATTATGATTATTACTTCACAGTCCCAGAATGCTTTCTGTGAGGCGCACTTTTAGGCCATGTTAGAAAATACTTGTTGAATTTGAGTCCATGAGTTTGGGAAATGAGAGGGAATGGGTGAAAGCAATGCTTGGTGGGGCGGGGGGAGTGTGGCAGGAGGTTGCAGTGGAAAGGAAACGCTCTGTTTACAACAGGTCCCATCAGTCCCTAGCATCTTAAAAGAGCCCATTTTTTCCCATCGACACTATCTGCTGGATATTTGAGTTTGTGGCCCCTGTTGTTCAGGGGATATAAAGAATAACACACGATCAATATTTCCAGGGTTACATATATTTCTAGACCTATTTATTACTCATCCCCTTGGTACCTCGGGTCCAGAAAGGATTAAATTGGCTCCTATTGACAAACACAATACAACAGATAAAGTAGATTTATTTATCTTGTTAATAGGTAATAAAAGTGAAAAAAGAAAAGAAGCAGGCAGAGGAAGCATGCTACACCCAGGACTGCAGCTCATCTTAACACAGGGAGCACAAAGTCCCTTATGTTTGCTACAAGGCAATCACAATTTCATCCTAGTTTCTCCACCAATCAACCTGGAAGGAAACCTTACAATTAAGGCTCATCATTACAGGTATCTCTATTTATGAAAATAAACCAAAGGTTCAAAACTAGTATAATTATTTCTCACAGCAAAAGCAAAGGAGGTCTTTCCTTGTCTGAGCACTCTTTGAGTAATTGTCCAAAGAAGGGGCTGTATTGCTAGTACAGCAGGGGTCATGCCACCCTACCCAGTGGACACTCATGGCCCTCTTATTGTAGATGAAGAAACACATATCCAGGAGTCCAGAGAGTGGCTTTAGTTAGAAAATGGGACTTAGATTTGGATTCACACCTTCAGCACACAGTAGAATTTGCATTTTCATCCACTGAAATACAGATGTGCCCACCACATCCTCCGGAAGTGCAACTTCACCTCTCTTCCTTGCTGTGTCCTTGGGTGCAGACTGCTGATCGTGCCTCAAACTGAAAGTTTACAGAAGCAATTTTAGGAAGGGCCAGTGCATCAACTAACATTGAGGGGCCAGTGAGATAGCACAGTGGGCAAAACGCCTGTTTAGACAAGCGCAGGGAGGGGGCTCAATCCCCGGTACCACATGCTGTGCCAGCCCTGCCTCCAGGACACGCTGAACAGGCCATGGAGACTGGGCATGATGGCACATGCCTGTAATCCCAGCGCTGGAGAGACTGAAAACAGGAGGATCACTATCAGTTCAAACTGTGTAGTGAGACCCTGTACCAAATACATTAAAAAAAAAAATAGCATTGAAGTTATGGCATCTGCAGACATGGATAAAAAACATGTCTTTCTCCAGATTCTAAGTCTAGCTCCTCAATCCAGCCACCTGCATCAGCACTTACGTGAGGGGAGGCTGCCCTGGGGACCTAGGGCCAGGATGACCAGGTGCCCTTTTCTTATTGCATGCAAGATTTCACAGAATATAGATGAGAACTAGAATTCTACAATAGGAATTAAATCCAGTGCTGAGGCTAAACACTGAAAAACCAGATGGCATTTATTTTCTATGCCACCCTTCCACATCATCAGGCTTCGTGAGGGAATAAATCCCTCACTGGTTTTGCTAACTGAGAAAACCAGTTGTTTACAGGAAGCTAAAGCCACCTAGTCCTTGGCTATCATCAACAGAAAACAAAGGCTTTTGGGGGATCTGTTGGCAGCACCTATTCAAATGCCTGCCCTCCCAGCACAGTCACAATCCACAATGGCCCTTCTAAAGTCAGATCACCGCAATGTGCCTACACCTACCTGCAAAGTACCTATATTTTGGGCTTCAGAAGCATGCCTGTACCCCAGAGAGGGACACAGGGGTGCATGCGAGCAGCAAGCCTGATTTCTTTCTGAATGAGCTGATGAGGGAATAACTTAATTCTGAAGCCTTCGTGTAGAATCATCTCGTGAAGCTGTCTCATGCATAGCGCTTTACCTCTCACGAGGTCTCCACTCTCTTCCCTTTATTGAGTTGGTAGTAAAAAATTGTAAAGATGTTTGGCATTTCTGATTCTGGACCTGGAAGATTCCCAACATATTGACAATGACAGAAATATAGCAATCTGAATGTCTCTGTCTTTTGATGCTTTCAACCTTCTTTATCAATGTAATTTTACATAAACCATCCACACATCTGCTGAAATTAGTTTATGAAAATGTGTGTTCTTTTTTTCTCTTATCATTAAATCTTTATCAAATTTAAAATGACTGCAAATGGTTGCTTTCTCTCAACTCCAAATGAAATATATTCTATAGGGCCAGGACAAAAACAGAGGCTACAAATGTACTTTGCATTTGGGGGATATTAATAGGTTGAGATGGTGGAATACACAAAAAAAAATATTGCAGAATGAACCCAGAGTGAACACATATATGTATGTCTGCCTTAGAAGTTTTTCCATCAAGAATCTAAACTAGAGACCCATGGGTTCTCAAAGGAAATGCTGTCCTTGGGTGACATTCAGAGGCCATAAAGAGTATCTGGAGATGTTCTGGGTTGTCACAGCTGTGAAGACAGTACTGCTGGTAGGTAGAATCTGTGATATTGCTAGACCACCTCTGGTCCACAGAAACATCCTGACCCAACTTGATGTCATATAGCCTGAGGGGTCACAGAAGCCACTGCTTAGAAACACTGAACAGATACACCTCATGTATATTCAAAAAGCAAATGGTTCAGGAAAAATATACTGAACTAAAGGAATATTTTTTTGCAGCCACAACAACATAATGCTCAAACTACTGTGCTGAATAAGGCAAGGAAGGAACAAGAGAAAGAAAAAGAAGATGGCACCCACTCTTGTCATTGTTGTGCAAGTAATCAATGAACCAGTGTGACGCTGACACACTGCATCCTACCCTTATTTTGAGTAAACACTAACACTTGGGTTCACCCAGATTGGATGACGGCCTTCCCCTTCCTTCAATTAAAGGGAGCAAATGTTCTCTTCTTTACCATCCTCTTTCAGAATGATGAATAAAAGTTTTAATTTACTGAGTGCTAAAAATAAAAAGCCTTCTCATAACACTGAGGTATCATTTGGTATGATATAAAAGATGGTTTAAAAATCTGGATTATGAATCCTAATTTTTACACTCAGTATCAGCAAACTTTAAGTGTAAATAAATATGTGATTTGTCCATGTACATAGAGATATACAATATGTATGCCTCTTCATATAGCTACACACAGAATTAGCACACAGTCTAAACATGGGCAACTTTTCTACTGATAGACAACTTGCACAAGGATCCTGGCAACTATAGCCTGTGTATTAAAATGATTGAGAGCAATACTAGGTTTCAGAATGTACTGTCAGTCCATTCAACGCCTACCAAATTTTTGTAACAAATAATTCATATAACTCCCATTTCTGCATGGTCCAATTAAGTTCAAACAGGTATATAATTGTTGGTCTTGAGGGATCTCTTAAGCCATTATTACTAAATTATCTAGCAGATAGCAAGTTGACATTTCCAAATCCATTTCACTCATAGCCACAGGTTCCAAACTAGGCCTTTCTGGCAGACTATGTAACTGTACTGTACAAGAAGTCTGTTAGGCAATCTGTCACATGAACAGATAGAAAATGTACATAATGCAGTGCTTGAAGGAAAAAGAGTCCAGTAGACCATGAACTTTTAATGAATGAATTTTAACAGTTTGCAATCTGCTGTGCAGTTTTCAAAGTTTTCCTGCTGAAAAAGAATCTGACTTGCGTTTTATGTTTTCCTAGCTTTGCCTTAATTAAAATGACAAAGAGTGAAAATACATTTTCACCAGGACTCTTTGCTTCCTAGCTTGGCAACGGTGTGAGAAATCCAGAAACTTCTAGCAATTATTACGTTCATTTCTAGCATGTGCCAGGGTTCTAATTCATACAGGTAATGTAATCATACCGCCATCTTCGTATCTGTCGGTTTGATTTACTTTTGGACTTTGTTATGTAGCAGGATAAAGTACAAGGATAAGGACTTAGAGTAGTATGTGCAATCAACATAATTAGCTATATGTACACTAGACAGCAAGACGGTATTTCCAAATGCACTGCATTAGTTAGTAAATGTAATTAGATAGAATAGCAATATTTAAAGGGGATGCTCATGTCCCCACTTTACAGAGGAAGAAACTGAGGCTCTACAGACTGGCTACAATTCCATCTGCTCTGTTCCCCAGGAACTTCCCTTGTCGCTAGGACATGGAAGGCATCGATACACATTTGTCAAAAAAAATAAACAAAGTGATCCGAAGTACTCATCCTTTCTGTGTCATTTGGGTGTCTCTTGCATACATATTTTTGATGTTTGAAACCTATAATTTTCTGAAAACAGTACAGTGTTTTGAGCCAAATTTCTCACATTTTGAAGTGATACAATTGAGAATCATTAGAATATTGACAGATAGTACAGAAACTATGTATATTTTTAAAACACCCGTGATATGTAGGATGCAGTGTTATGTACCAGGGATGCTGAACCATATGAAACTTAGCTTCAGAGAGCTCAGAGCCAAAGGGCAAGATGAACAGTGGATATGGCAAGCTCTTGGGAAGTCTCTGATGCCATGGAATTCCCTAGTTCCCGCTTCGCTCCTTTAATCTTCTGAATATGCCATCTCTCCGGATGGCACGGATTATACTAACCACAGCCACATTGATGGTCTTAATGCTAGAGCATCACCCAGAGAGAGCTTTCCAGAGCTCTAGATGCATAAATACAGAAGTTGACCAGATTGGTCCATGAGCCATCCCATTTCTTATTGAAAAACAATCTTAGATGATTCTCCCCAAAACTCACTATTTCTGCAGGCTTTTCCTTCCAACAAGGTTTTTCCATTTTTCTCCAGATGAACCCCGATCCTATGACCCCAAGCTGGGAATCTGGAAGTCATTCTGAGTCACTTCCCTTCCACCATGAATGACTCCCACACATGTTCTAGCTTTGTTTCTAACTCGGCAGATCCTTGTCATCTTTTGCCTGGAATATTCACCGCAGCTTCCTAATGACCACTTTACAACACCACGCTCACTCTCCCTCAAATCTGTTGTCTCAGAGGAACCCCATGGAAAATAAAAACCTGGCCACTCATGGCCCCTGTGACAAGCCTTGGTGTGATTCTGTTCTCATGCGGCACAAAGGCCAGTTCTTCAGAATGTCACTTCGGCACTGCTGTTTTCAACATCTTGCTTACTCTAACTTGCACTTGATTCACTAGCCAAAGCAAACTATATTTGTTCTTCCACTGCCTGTCTACCTCTTCATTTTTATCCTCTGCCTATTGAGTCTGCACTTCTGCCTCTTTGGCCTTTTCTTCATATCATAGCTCTTGCCTGGAATATTGGCTTTTGGAGCCTTTGCGGACCTGCAAACTGTTAGAACTTGAGCGTGTTGAATAAAGCAAACACTATGACTGGCCTTGTAGAGTCAACAACCTGCCCAAAGGGAACTGGCAAAACCAAGAAGCAAACACCTGAGTTTAATAGGGCTCAGTGCTATAGTAGAAAAAGAAGAGGGTGTCATGGATAAGAATAGTGTCTTTACTTCACATGGTATATTGTGAACTACTCTGATTCTTCTGGAGTGCCAATACTGTTTAAATGATGCTAAGTGGATGTCCTGTAGATGTCATCTGGATGGATGGATGGATGGATGGATGGATGGATGGATGGATGGGGGATGGAGGATGGAGGATGGAAGATGGATGGATGAATGTGGGGATAGATGGGGATGGATGGAGGGATGAATGGATGGATAGGTGGATAGATAGATGGATAGATAAAAGGGTGCGTGGATGAATGGGTATGTGGATGAATGGATACATGAATATTAAAGGATGATTTACAAAATGCAGGAATATTTTCCTCTATTATTTCACTTTGTAAGATCACTGATTAAAATTGCATCCTTGATAGCAAGTACATCTTATCTGCTTTCATCTAGGAGCTTGTGAGGACATCCTTTACCAGTAGGAGAGAAGTTACAGAGCACATTGGGTGTTTTCAAGCATTGTTAAGGCTCCTGCTCACATACTTGAGAGATTTTCAGAAAAGTCTTTGTGTATTAGAGAGTTGCTGAAGATAAACACTTTGCAAGGAGAAACAGCAAAACAATACAAAAGCCGCTAAACACGGTATGCCTGGCCAAGATGGGGGGTGAGAACAGTAGCAATATAAGAAATATTTCACAAAAGGAGTGTTTTTATTCCATTTTGGTTTTGCTTCAATTGTGAGGATGAGGAGAAAAGCAGGGCTGGGCAGATAGCCCAGTGGTCTAAACACCTGCCTGGCAATCACAAGGACCTAGGTTTGATCCCCAATACCAAATGCTACACCAGCCCCGAAACCCCAGGCATATCATGCGGGCCACCAAAACTGGGTGTGGTGGTGCATGCCTGTAATCTCAGTGCTGGATAGGCTGAGACAGGAGGATCACTATAAGTCTAAGCTGCATAGCAAGACCCTGTACCAAGTAAATGAATAGAAGATTTAAAATAACAGTAAAATTTAAGAAGAAGAAAAGCAGAAGGATGAGGGTTATGATGAGAGGCTATAGGAAGAAGGAAAGAAAGAGTAATAAAGAGAAAAAAGAACATTCTCACCTTGGACTTGGCTAGACTTTAGTAAGAAAAGGATATCTATTTTCTTAGTATAAATGGGATGACTAAAATGGCTCACCCACATCTATGTGACATAAAACAGTGATTTTTCCAGAAAAAACAACAACTGAGAACTAGTTGCCAAGTTCTGGCAATAGTTAAGCATTAAGCAATATTTTCCAAACTCCTAAAGAATTTCCAAACTCTTATTCCAAATACAGATTCCAGTAGCTCACATCAGAATCAGTATCTCTGAGGGTGGGCCTCAGGAATGTGCATTTTCATCATATCTTAAAGTGCCATATCATATCTTAAGATCCCCTGTTAAAAGAAATATCTGATGCCCCTTCCCTACCACATGACACCCGTGAAGCTCGGTGTCACAGGGTGATAGTTTTTGAGAGCACATCATGAAACTAAATCCTGAATTGTTAGGAAATAAAAAGGGGAATAAAATAGAATAGCTGATATCACAAAAGTCTCATCTTTGGTGACTTCTGCACACTAGGAGAGATTTGCTTAGGGGGGGTTCAGTTGCAGGAAGACACAGGAAGACTGTTTATTCCTAAGTAAAAAGACAGACATCCACCTATCCCCTTTTGAATGCTTCTTCCTTTAAGCACCAAAATGACACATTTTTCTAGGAATTCACCACTAGGTCAGGCTTTATCCTTTGATCCTTCTTAAGAGATGGTTTGAGGCTGGCCAGCAATATTCCTTTTTATCTGACAGCATGGGAGAGAAGCTTGGGAGACTATAGGCTTTAAAAGCCAAAATTCTTGAAGACTACGCCTGTGAATCTTTTGGGCAACACTGCTTAGTGTCACTCTGGAAGTTTCTCATCTTCTAGAGAATCATTCTAATAGTGATCTATGATCCCATGACCACTAAAGATGGAGTCCAGATAAACACCTGATTCCGGAGGGCAAGCACTCCCTCCCCTTAGGTCAGGGATAAAGAGAGCTTTGAGTCCTCCTAGGGCTAAAACTACAACATCCAGAAATGTTCAATGTCCCTGATAGGTGAGGACATGCATTGAGAAATAAGAAAAAATGGAGCTGACAAATAGAGAGTCGTGGAGAGACAGAGTGTAGCCAAGAACCATAGGGGCAGCAGTGGCAACAGGGCAGCACCAATTCCTTCAGGACTTGTAGGTTCCATTAATTTCCCTAATGCTCCTTACATTTCCTCTGCCTCCTTCAAAATCCTAACTCACACGGCTGCCCTGTGAATCCCTTCCCATGTCTTCCAGGCACTCGCTAAGGACAGACATCAGCATCTTCTCTCCACTGTCACTCTGCTCTTCACGCTGAGCTGCAGCACCCATATCCTAGCCCCTTGTATCTCTCTCACCACATGCTCCAGAGTTTATTCCAACTAAACCTCAGCCTCAGACTCCATGGACTATGCTAGACCTTCCCACCAACTCTGACTTTTCAGATCTCTCATTTTCAGACCCCTGGCTTCTACCCACCTAGTTCATCCACTCTGCTGGTTACCATATTTGTCCACCTTCACAAAATCAGCAGTGCCTTGATGCTAGCATCCTTACTTGCCTCCTTCTTTTCACTCATTTCTCAGGTTAAATGTCACAGGCCAGGACCAAAGCCACTCCCATTGGTGTTTATTTGAGAAACTAATATGACAGATAGATGAAATTACCACATGGGATATTTCTAAAAATATATCCTAATATTAAAATGTCATCTTAATTGCTTGAATGGAAGCAAAAGAATTACTATGTGGAAGATGTTCTCCATTCCCCTATCCTTTCAAAGTCTCCTCACCAAACACCAACTGTGACTAAGGCCAGTCATGCTGCTAAGGGCAGTTGAGTACTACTCTTCACCTTGCTCTAGCCCCAGGTTTCCAATTTTCCTCCCCTCTTCTCCAGCATCTTATTTCATTCTGTGGACCACCTCACTGTGCCTGATCATCCACATGCCCATGATTAGATATGGCCATCTGAACCCCAAAAGTATATTAGTTCAAGACCTTCTAAGTATCATTTTTACCTTTCCATTGAAATTGTGGAGAGGAAACCGGACTGGTCCAGCCATGCACACAATGGCTGATCTACCCTTGCATCAGTTGTTCATCTTGATCCACTGAGATGTATTTGAAAGATGGAAGGCAAGAGCCTGGGAAGACATCTGCCAGAGGATCAAGAGGCTACAGAGCTTCCTCAGACAACATGTCCACAACTCTAAGAGATTGTGGTCTGGAGCTGCTTGTGGGTTGCTTAGCAACTAAAGTAGTTCTGAGCTACACACACAGGAGAATGGTGGTATGGGGAAACAATTTGTCAAGGAATCAGGGAGAGCATATTGCTGTGAAGTTTAGTCAGCACCTTCCTTCTCCACAGACTTCACAGTAGATGCCCAGGGCCAACTTAAAAGCCACGAGGAAATGGATGAAAGGGAGGCTGAGGACAGCCCTCATGCCGCTACAATCCTACCTCTTTCCAAGTCATCTCATCTGGGCCTGTGCAGAGGTGCAGCCTGAGGTGAGAGCCACTGTGATTTCTGCGGAGCAGCTCACAGCATGTTAATCTTCCCTGTCAGGCTCCTAGAGAAGCAGGCTGGCCGTCCTGACAATCTGCATTACCAGGGGTGGATGGTGTTTGATTAGACCTTCATGATGGCAGCTTCCATTTGCATCTTTCATCAGGACTGAAAGATGTGCTATTTGTCCTTCCCATCCAGGAGCTGCAGCCACACTGCCAGGATGCAGCTGACCTTGTGGAAAAAGCAAACACCCACCAGCAAAGGAGACATTTACAGTTTCCACTGGGACCCAGCTGTCCTCAAGTGTGTGGGTGTTGATCATAAAATCATTTTATAAAAATAGACTGGATTAATTTCATCCAGGGTCAGTTTCCAGGACACTTTTGAAAGCCAAAGAACCTCAGACTGTTCGTTCTAGTGGTACAGAACTTGAAGCTCCCAGTAGTGAACATGCAAGCGACATCCTTCACTGGAAATTGTCATCCACTACCCACATGATCAGCTGCAAAACCCTGCAAATACTTACAGATTAGCTACCAACTACCATAAACAGTGCTAGAACATGAGATACAAAAGGGAAGCACAAAAGACTTAGATGCTTGCAATGCTCAATGGCGCCTTCTGTCCATCTTTGCCTCCCTTACCACCTTATGGCATGTGGTAAAGCCCAGAAGCTCTTATGCAGTACTTTCAAGGCAAGCCTGGCATGTGCTTCTCTGCTTTGCTCTCTTCATCTGTGACCAAAGGACACTAACCTCACCTCCTAGGGTTCAAAGAAGTCAGAGCTGCTAGCTAGCAGGTAATCTGACACAGTGTATATGCCCTGAGCTCACTTAAAAACATCAAAAGCAATTAGCACCTGAAGACACCAGGCCACTCCCAAATATTAGACAGGTTAACATCTGCATTTGAAACAATTTACAAAATTGCAAAGTTACAAATTGTATTTTAGCCATACTTCCTAACACAGAAAGGTGTAATCCCAGGGTAGAAGAAAATATGAAATGCAGACTGGATTAGACTCTTGACTCCAACCAAGTCTTATTGACTGAGTACCTTAGCCAGAGTACTTGCCTTTCCTGAGCCTCACTCTCCTCATCTTTAAAAGGAACAATACTACAGCATGCACAGATTAAAACTAAAATAATATCTGGGAAGTATAAAACACGGGTCTGGCATGCTAGTTATGCTGGTACTTTGGTTTAAGGTCTTAATTTGATTCTCAGCTTTGAGGAAGATAGCTGCACTTGTGTTTGTGTGGGGAAGATGGCCATGGTTATGTTCATTGCCTGATGTGAAAGGAAGCAACATTTTGCCAAATACTTTTATTTGTGAACCAAATTGTTTTGAAAACCAAAGCATTTATGAACTGAGGTAGGTATTACTGTATTGGACAATCAATAGTTGTTGGAGTATGGTATCATTTTTATGCCTTTTCAACTTGAGTCTATCAAAGACATCAATATGGAACTCACAGATGTCCTGGTCTTTGACAAGTCATCAGCATAAATGCACACAAACTCCCTTAGGAAGCTATTGCTTAGGATAAACAGCACAGGAATCATTCAGCCACTGTTCCCAACCCAAGCATCAAGGTATCTTCCTTGCCCCAACAGAATGTTCACACCTAGATGGCATCTACCAGTGTTGTCTGATTTGTGGCTCCAGGAGACCAACCACTCCTGACAAGCCTAATGAATGCATCTGAAGTAGTGTTGATAAGTTGTGGAATACTTTTAGTGCCAAACCAGGTGCTGTGGACACCGACCAAACAGAACTTACAACAGAACCAGAGAGAGGGAGAAGGAGAAGAGAGTAATTTTTGAGAGGGAGAGGGAGAAGGAGGGAGGGAGGGAGGGAGGGAGGGAGGGAGGGAGAGAGAGAGAGAGAGAGAGAGAGAGAGA
>NDGM011251331.1:4113-28653 GCA_002564305.1 Octomys mimax | reverse complement strand
AGAGAGAGAGAGAGAGAGAGAGAGAGAGAGAGAGAGAGAGAGAGAGAGAGAAACTGATTCAATTTGGGCTTTAAGCTGCAAACAAAATGAGTTAAACAGAAACATGTTTTGTGTATTTAGTCCTACAGAAGCACTTTTAAAGACTAAAATGCATTTGATATAAATTAATAGAATCCAATGGAATGAGTACAGGTTAGTAAGGAATTTCTGCAGCTTCTGCAGGAAGATGCTGTGAATGGTGGCCAGCCCTGGGAGAGTGCAAACAGTCTCCTGCTCCCTGAAGTCCTTGGGTGACAAATCTCCTCCCAAAATAGTGTCTGTGCAGGAGATGAGGGGAAACGATTGCCTATTAACTTGGTTTTTAAGTCCAGATGAAGAACCTTGAAAATAGCCAAAGATCCAAAAATACTGAGTAACTCCACATTCCAAGGGACTGTTTCTTCTCTCTATATATAGTAATTCAAAAATAGACATCTCAGATTCTGGGCCTTCAGGACTGAAAAATGATTATGTCCATGGACTGGAGAGAAAAAAATTCATAACCAAGCTATTGTGCTGTCCTTTTGCTTAAGTATGAGTATCTTTTGCAAACTTCCTAAAAATTTGTGATCTTTCCCATAACCCAATTATTTTCAATACATATGTGCTGTTTTGTATATACTTTCTTTCATCTAACAAATATATATCTCAGAAGTTACATTTAGTTTAGAAATAGAAATTACAGAGACTTTTGTTATGCAAAATACAGCCTAGTAGTATTATTGACATAACAATCATCAATTACTTTGCTATAAATAGAGTAAGTGCTGTAAAAGAACTGAGTGTTGGGTGGCAATTTTTCTTGAAGGTAAAATAATATTCAAACTTAAGCCTACATGTTAAATAGAACTTCACAGTACCACAAAAGAAGAGCAAAACCATGAAAAATACTGGCAAAGAAGTTTAAAGTGTGCTTTAAAACATCCATGACTCCACTTTGTGGATGAGGAAATCGAATATCTGTTTTCTGAGAAAGATCCTCGTGAAGGGCACTAGGTGGCATCTTGCAGGTATCTAAGGGCTTGCGACTCTGGTAGGTAGCAAGTATTCCAACGGAGAAAAGGCTTTTTAAAAAGGAAAGTAATTTCTCCAGGGATTCAAAATATGCATTACCAAATAGCCACTTTTAATTAGGATAGCTCTTGCGTTCTCATGGTCAATGCCACCCTTAAAATAGGTATAACATTTACTTAACTTCATTGACCTGCATTTATCTTTCTAACCAGGAGATAAAATGTTTATTTCCTTTTTAAAAGCATTTACCATTTTCTTTTTCTTCTCATTCTCTTTCAAAAATAAGAATGAGTTTCCTTCCAATGCACTAAGAATAGGGTTGACAGAAAGAGAGAAGGCAAAATTTAGCCATCCCTAATTTAATTTTGGCACCTCTGCCCCAGGACCCCTAAAACAGTGATCTCAAAACAACAAAGAAAACAATGGCAATCATCAAATGAGAAGTGGAGTTCTTGGGAGGAAATGGTAGCATGAAAAGTTGGCTTGTGGCATAAATGAATCCTAAATGTGTATACCTCTGGAATTTGATGAGTGGTACATTTGAGATTAGTTGACTACCATGAACCACACTGGCACCATATGTGAATGAAAATTAGCAATCCAGACCCAGATCATTTGTGTCCTGGGTACCATAGCATCTCACAAGCATGATTGCAGAATGAGATGAAGTGATTCATAAGCAAGTATAGGTAACAGAAAGAAAGGCAAAAACTTGTTCATAGGTAATGCCTATCTACAGCAGTGGTGTGAAAGGACATTCAATACAGAGCAGTGCTAAACGCGATACCAAATGCCTGCTGCACATCAGATTGCAAACAGATGGCTTGAAAGTACTCTGAACAAGGAGAGGTGAGCCTTCCAAGATAGCTGGAAAGGAGGGACAAGCAATTCCCTTCTATGTCTTTGGGGCCTCCGATGGTTGGGCTGCCTAATGCAGCAGACGGAGTCTATTGTGATGTTAGGATACCTGTGAAAAGATGAGGGATGTAGGCTAGAACTTATACTCATAACGGATTCATCAATTCACCCAAAGAGTGATAATAAATGGAGCAGTGGTGTAGTAAATGTACATCTCTTCCAGCGTGATTCACAGGCTCCTTGGAAGCAGGTCCTCCGTTTGTAGTTTATCAGTTAGCCTCCTGGGTTGACTTGCACATGGTAGAATTTACTAAGTGCCAAATGAAGAATCATCGCTCACAAATTGTTGGAAGAGTAGAATTTATTGGAATAATGTGTGTGGACATTCTCGGAAAAGTATAAAATACTTAGCAGCAGTCAACAGGCTATTACAAAGCCGAGTCGGAGTCTCTGTCTGGTTAGACATTTTTATCAACAATGGGAAGGACGACCTGAGAGATGTGTTTATCAAATTTACAGATGGCACAGAACCCAGAGTTAGCTTGTGAGCAGAGTGACAGAATCATGATTCAAACTTGTATTTATAGACTGCAAGAATAGGCTGACTTCTATTTTAGTGGCTGCTTCTTATGTGAGAGGCATCATGTTACGTGCATTACATGCATTAGTTAATTAAGTGAGTTAATGTATGGTTCATATATCTGAGTTTTCACATCAAGGCAGAGGGTGAATTGGCATAGGAGGCTAATTTATGGGGTGAATCTATGTTTAGGAAGGCTGAGGTGCATAGATGGCCATGGGGAAGAGAAAAATAGGTAAAGAAGCCATACCAGTTTAAAAAAAAAATCTATAGTCTCTGAAGATGGGGTAGATGGAATAATACCCTTCCTCCAAAACTATTTACCTTTCTAATGTAAGAACCTATGGTGGATAGTGAAAGGGACTCTGTAGGTATGATTGACATAAGGCTGTTCTCTCTGAGAGAAAAAGAGAGGGAGAGAGAGGGAAAGGGAGGAGAAGAGGGAGGAGGAGAGGGAGAGGGAGGAAAGGGGGAGAGAGAAAGGGAGGGGAGGGGAAAAGGAGGGAAAGAGGGAGGGGGAGAAGAAGAAGGACAATGAAAGTAGAAGGGAGATTATTAGAGAAAAAGACAAGGATCAGAGGGGGAAAGCAAGGGCAAGGCAGGAATAGGGGTGGAAATTATCAAAATGTATTACATGCATTTATGAATACTTCAACATCAAGTTCATTATTCTGTATCCCTAATATACACTAATAACAGTAATTAAGGATGTTGCCAAGAGATGACCCTGGATTGTCCAGGGGGCTCCACTATTACACAGATGTCCTTAGAGGAAGTGAAGGACAGGAAAAGGAGATAAAGCGATGGGCACAGAGGGGGAGTAACATGCTTTGGGGTGGCAGAGGAACTGCAAGAAATGTGGTCTCCTCTAGAAGATGGGATAGAAATGATGACAGCTTCTCCCCTGGAGCTTCCAAAAGGAACGCAGCTCATTCGCTTCCTTGTAGACTTCTGGTCTCTGGAGTCATTAGAAAATATGTTTGTATTTGTTAAGTTTAGGGCAAACTTGCAGTAGCAGTATGAAAGGAATACAGAAGAAGGGCCAGTGAGATAGCACAGCTGCCTAAATGCCTGTTTAGGCGAGCACAGGGAGCAGGGTTTGATTCCCCAGCACCACATGCAGGAGCAGCTCCATCCCTGGGCACACTGAGCCAGCCAGAGTCCAGGCATTGTGGCACACACCTGTAATCCCAGAGCTGGGGAAGCTGAAAACAGGAGGATCACTATGAGTCGGAGCTGCATAGTGGGAGCCTGTACAAAATACATTAATTTTTTTTTTCAAATACATAAAAGAGAAGAAATTCTTAGAACAGCAGACATTTCCTTGCCACAGTATGGGCTCTGGCACCACAACCCAGCAGCCTATCTGAGTGGCAAAAAAAAGTGTGAGGAGTCTGTAAGACAGGACAGTATAGATGCCATATTTTGCAAATAATGATGGAATAGTGACTCTATCCCTAAAAGACCACTCTACTGCCAATCTAACTGTGATGCTACAGGCAAGAAAAGAAGCCAGGCTTCCCTGCCTGTCCTTATGGATGGCTGCCTCTTCCTGGATACCTCACCTACTCTGCCAGCAAATTCTGGCTGCCATGTTCACAAGACACCTGACCCCTCTTCACTGCCCCACGGTCCCACTCAGAATGGAGATACCATCATCCTACCTGCATTGCAGTGGCTGGCAACTGGCCCGCTGGCCTCTGTTTTGTCCTTCTCTCTGTTCTCCAACCAAGAACCGAAGGGATCACACCACACAGATGAGATCATGCCATGATCTCAGTCAATATTGTTCTTACTGCAGATGCGAAGGTCCAAGCTTCAGGTAAAATAATGAGAATAATGACCATGGCGATGGTGACAACAGCAGACCTACAGAATACTAACTGTGCATCCAAGACATTGCGAAGCACATTCTCATATCACTACCTAAATCATAACCACTCCATGAATACCAGCATCCACCTCATCTGGTAGACAAGAAACAGAGGGAGACACAGTGATATGCTGCACAGCGTGGAGCTGGTAAAGGGTGGACCAGAGGCTCAAAATTCTCCTGCTCCCATTCAGACTGAAAGTCCCTGTGGTGGACTCCCTGGCCTTCTATCACCCAAGGCCTCATACCATGCCACCCATGCATGTGCCCTCCAATCTCATTTCCTCATGCCCTTTGCTCCCTGCCTCTAACATCTCTAGACCCCTGACTTATCTGAATGCCGATCAGATTTCGCTGCCTGTTGTCTATGCAGATACTCACTAAGATTTCTGGTTGACCTAGAGAACAGAAATGCATAGGGCTTCCTGGACACGAATCCTGGAGGAATGTCATGCTGTCACCTAAATCCTCCTTTCTTCTCCCACCTGCCAGGTTTCACACAAGCTTCCGCAGGCTGGCCTTTCTCTCTGTATACTCTCTGCCAGCTCTGCCTCTACCAGCTCCCCCATGACATTCTTGATTCTTCTCACTGTCGTTATACCCTGAGGATCCTCCAGAAGGCCTCCAAATTTCATGCAAGCCCATGTGCTGCTCTTTAAACCCACTAGCCCTGACTTAGTCTGATCAGCTGTCTTTTCCCATCTAGACCTTGGTAGCAGCCGCTAAGAAGTTATGGTTGAGATATAAAATGTCCCCAAATCTCATGTATTAAGGACTTGAGAGGTAGCTGGATCATAAGGACTTTAATAGTACTAATGGCCTCATGAATTGATGGGTTCAATAGCTTAACAGGCTATTGAGGGGAGATGGAAAGTCTAGAAAGTGGGCCTAGATGGAGGAGTGACGTCACTGAGGATATATTCTGGAAGGGGATGACTTCCCTAGTCCACCCCTACTTCTGCCCCCCTCCATTTCCCACCCCACTAAATTCTCTCCAACGTGATGTCCTCCTCAGAAACAACAGAGATGAGTAACCGTGACTGTAACCTCGAACAGTGAGCCTAAGAATCCATTCCTCTTCTTTAGTTACTTTCTCAGGTATTTGTCACAGCCACAGAAAGCTGACTCATGAACTGGCCTCTGAGCCTTCTGTGTTGAGTCACCAGTGTATGGTCCTCAATGGAGCCAGAGGGCCTTTTCTAAAATGCAGGCAACTCTGCCTCTAGGCTTTGTTTACTGTCTGACCCTGACCTGGGAGAGTCCACATTCCCAGAAGGGTACACACAGCCCATGCCACCTTGCCTGCTCTCTCCTGTCTTCCTTTAGGAGTCTTCACAGGTCAGCAGGGTCATGGGTCAGCCTTCACAGGTCAGCACAGCTTCCTGTTCCCCAAAACCCTGCTGTTGCCTGTTCCTGTGCCTTCCATTTGATCAATTGTGTCCTTCATTCCCACTCATTCCCATACTCCCTCTCTTGAATTTAGCTGGAAATTTTCTTTTGTGTGTGAGTGTGTGTGTGTGTGTGTGTGTGTGTGTGTGTGTGTATGCACACACGTGCTACTATATATTGAACCCAGGGCTACAGTGAGCTAGAGCCCCAGATCTTTTTTTTTTTTTTTAATTTTTATTTGGTGACAAACTCCCACTAAGTTTTCCAGGCTGGGTTTGAACTTGCAGTCCTCCTGCCTCAGCCTCCCAGAGTTCTGGAATTACATGTGGGCACCAGCATCTTCAGCTTTTCCTCCTGTAGGCACATTTCAGCCACCTCTTCCCCATAAAGCATTCCGAGGCTCTCCTGCTCTGACAGCATGCACCCTATCTTCTTTCTTTGTATGAAGAGTGGTGCTTGATGTTCCTACCCACTGGCCTATGGTCATTGCTTACTCACATCTGACCCAACTCATTTTGGATTCTTAAAGAGGAGAGATTCAGCTTTATTCTCTTCTGGGTCCCTCAGTGCTCAGCACAGAGTTGAGAGCCCTAATTAATACCCAGTAGGAATTAAACCTATCCTGATTTATATGCAGATGGATGTGCATGAATTAATGGAGGAATTTTCATCTGGTTTCCTATTAGAAACATGCCAAGGCCTACAACAGAAACCTAGGGAGAAAGATATTGAGTGTAAGACAAAGTTCCCCCACACTGGGGTAGGAGCCCGCCAAAGACCCCAGGGCGGAGCATAAGCCTCAGCCTGAAGCTCTCTACTTCCATCATTGTTTTATCTCACCTTCCACCAAAGTTCTCTCCACAGACTCATTTCAAACCTTTAGAACTTGTTGATAATTAAAATCCAGCACCCATTACAGTTGGCAATCAAAAGGCAGCGACGACCTTTCCAGCTAATAACTGAATAAGCTCCTTAATCTCCCCCACGTCAGCCAGAAGCCAGAACACGAGGAGGGGCGCAGGTCCCCTCCCCAGCAGACCTGCACAGAGCAGGTGGCCTCACTGGGGCTGCGCTCCAACAAGCCTGAACATGTGGCTGTCCACAAGCAGAGGGCGGCTCAATAGCACTGCAAGCTAAGAATAGGCCTCCCTCTTCCCTAGCGATAATTTGATAAAGCTAATAAATCTCTGGTAAAATAAGCAATCACTGTCTCATTTGTGTGTTGAATTAATTCAGACTTCAGATTGTCAATATGGTTCAAAAATAGAAGATTCTGCATTATACAAAATAAAAATGATTACATCAAGGAACTGTAGAGACATGAATGTATATTTTGTCTGTAGTTCAATGAATATTCTTCTCATTGTTGATTTCTGGACATCAGGCACTTCTGGGCAATAACAATGATATCAGAGTAGCAATGATACACACAAATTTTTGTGTCATCTACATCAAGCATTTTATCTGTCTATATAAACATGTATGTAGATATCGATAGCTATGTAGTTCATTTATATGTATATTTTCTATATCTGTACATATGTTTTCACATATATATGAGTATGTATATACCTGAAGCCACCATAACAATCCCATGGGACATTAGAATTGCTCCCATTTTACACACAAGCAAACAGGAATATAAGATATAAGTAAGTTTTTTAATAATAGTATATACCTATCACTTACAAAGTGAGTGATTAGTGATAGGTTTTTCATCAGCACAGCAAAGAGATAGGAAAGATAAAAGTAGCCTTTATTAACTCCAAAGACACAGAGAGGATTGAGGGCTGATGGAGCAGATTGATCCTCTGGCCTGAGACCAAGAAAGTCGAGGCTTTTAGGGACTTTTGCTGGGGGTGGAGCTGGAGGGGGATGTTCAGAAATATCTGCGGAGCCGATAGGGGTCTTTCCTGTGGTGGAGGGAAGGGGGAGAGGAAACTACACCCTGGGCTGGGTTGGAGATGAAGGGAAAAGGTGGTCTCTGGGAACATAAGATGTTGCTTTGAGGGCTCCAGCCATATTAGATGACCACCATAATAATTCAGCAATTGATACTATGGTAAGAACCTATTAATTAGATCAAGGAATTATATATACCTATATATACTTATGGGTTCAGCTCAGTAAGTATGGCTCTAATCGAAGCTTCTAGAACATAAATTCCCAGGAAATAATAGCAATACTGATGACTGGGCATTTATTGAAATCTCTCTCTGCCTATGCATATATTTGCTCAAGCTCTCACAGCATTCCCATAAGGAATCAGTTTCTCCTCATTTTACAGATAAGAAAACAGGCCACACAGAGATTTGCTCCCAGTTCTACAGCTGACAAAGTATGGTCCAAGGCATGAATTCAAACTTTTTGAAATTTGTACTTTAAACCATTATGTCGCACCCATAGTATAATTATTTGCAAAAAAATAATTCTCTTCGATCAGTAGTTCCACAGCCCTCTCAGCAATCGTTTTGTGTGCATGAAAGGGTTAGGAAAATTAAAGGCGTTGAGTAAAAATTACTGGACTCTGTCTCTCCAGAAGCCACTTTCTCTTGTCCCTCCCTTCTCCACTCCAGTGGGAAGACAGGCTGAGAGGCTTGCCTCAGTTCTGCGAGTTTAATCATGTAAAATATTCCAAAAGAGGCTGCAGAGCCCTCCCCAACCCATCGGACATATTTGAACTGTGTGTGAAACATTTCCTATAGACTGGAGTCTGGCGTTCTCAGTGACAAGGAGAATAATGTAAATGCAAGATGATGATGATAATGAAGAAATACTCCAGTCGGCTTTTATCACCTGGGACCCGCAGGAAGCCTGCCAAGAGAGCTGAAGCACACTCCATCAGCAGAGGCCACATTCATCAACACAGCCCGACACTCACTTCATAAGATTTAATATGGAAATACTAGACTTGAGAAGATTTATGGAAAAGTCTCTTCCCTATTGTTATCAGGTTTCTGTGTCATTCCATAGCATATCGACTCTTTCCAAGTTTGCAGTATCAGCAGGGCTGATCCAGCGTAAGTAGACTGTAGCTCACCCACTACCTGCACTGGAATCACAGAAACTCGACGGTTCAAGGAGAAAAACACCAGGACAGTCAACATGGCAATGGAGAGCTAATATCAGGACGTCAGTGGAAGAACTTTCAGCCTCAGAATAGAACCCAAAATGCCAAGAAAATTTAGAGTCTATGAATGCATTCTAGAAAAAATGAGGCAGGATTGGGCCACCTCACTTCCTTGTGTTGATTCGCTTTGAAATGAGCAGGTACACTTGAAATTTTAGAACAGGTCTCTAAGATCCATGCTCTAGCTCCATGGCATTGTAGGAGTCTCTGCTGCTCTTTAGTCTTTCTGAGGTGTGTGTGGAGTGAGAATTCCTCTCTTTCCAAACCCAGCCTGGCTTGCTTGGGCTCCAAGGCCCTTTCTCTTCTCTTCTTCTCTCTCCTGTTTCCTTTCATAACATCCTTTCTCACCACATCCTCTCACCCCCGCCAACCCTCCTTTCCTTCTCTCTACTCTCCTTTGCCTTTTGCTGTATTTGGCCTTTGGGCCTTTAAATCTTTCTCTCCACCTCCTCACTTCTCCTTGTGCCAGACTTTCTGTATGCCAGAGAGAGAGAGAAAGAGAGAGAGAGAGAGAGGCAAAGAGAGTCAGAGAGAGGAGAGGGGACAAAGAGACAGAGAGAGAGAGAACAATCACTCATAGCACAAAGTAAAATACAACTAAAGGCATGTCTGAAGTTCCACACTACAGAATCCATGAATTCTGCATTGTGGTAGTCAGGGGCCCAGAATGCAGGAGAAAGGGGAGTGGCTGTCTACTGGCAGCTTCTTTTGGGACCAGGAAGGCACTAAACAGTATAGAACACACTCTTTCAAATAGGTATTATTATGCATTTTGAATTTCAATTCACTAAAAAAAAATTTTTTTAAGTGAAATGACTAATGGTGATCAACCTCTTAATTCCTGAAGAAAGGGAAATTCTTTGTGAAATAGATGTAAACTATGCAACCTCTACACACACACAAATTATGTCTGTAGAATAAACCAAACCAAACAAATCCACCAACATAAATGGATACCAAGTTCACTGAAGTGTCTTTAAAACAGAATTTCCTTCACAGAATGAAAAATGATTTTATTTTTTTTGGTGGAACCAAGGATTGAACTCAGGCCCTTGCACTTACCAGGAAGGCACTTATTCTACTGAGCCATCTCCTGGCCCCAAAAAATGATATTAAAGAAAGCACATACAATGGATATAAACTCTTTTTCCCTCTGTTCTCAGCAGGGCTTTCTGAGATATAATTTAAGATCTCCAGGCACCTGTCCTCCAAGATCCATCTCTGAGCCCAGAGAAGGGCCCTAGAGAGTCAGTGGTGAGGTGTTGGGTAGGGTGCAGAAGGTAAATTTAAAATCACAATTGATTCTCAATATAATTGGTATATTCAGGAGAGGATATTAATCTAATCAAGAGAATCTAAATAAGAAGACAATGATTTCCAAGTAATCTTCCAGCTTAGCCACTGACCCTTCGTAGGGCAGCAGGAGTCATCTGCTCTAAGTCTTGGGCTTCCTGACTATACTCTTCTCCCTCTGTATGTACATTTGGGAATATATTCATGTCTAACTTAATAGTGAAAAAAAAATAAATGTATCCCCCAAAAATCCTGGCACCGCTCTCATGATTTCAAATTCATGTTTTATAATGACTATATGTAGTCATCTTGCTACCATTATTAAAATCATATCTATTCACCGTGGGACATTGAAATGATATTTGACATGTAGGAAAAATATTTAACTCAATTATAGCTTTTAATAGATAGCTTTGTAAAGTGCTTTTTTCTTATATACTATTTTGTCTATTGACAGGTATAGATAAACATGAATTCCCTACAGATAGACTTTTTTTTTTTTTTTTTTTTTTTGGGTACAGGGAATTGAACTCATGACTGTGCAATTGCCAGGCTGCTGATGTGCTTCTGAGCTATATCTCCCCAGCCCAAATGGACATTTTACTTTTTTAATGTATTTAGTACAGGGTCTGCAAGGTCTCACTACACAGATCAGACTCATAGTGATCCTCTTGTTTTCAGCCTCCCAAGCACTGAGATTACAGGCATGCATTACCATGCCCAGTCTCATTTGCTGTCTCAGTGCGCCCCAGAGGCAGGACCAGCATCACACACCGGAGATCAAATCCCAGTCTCTGTGACTGCCTAAGCAGGCGCTTTTATCAACTGAGCTATCTGGGCTGGCCCCTCAAACAGACATTTTAAAACAAAACTTCAAACATATTGCAAATAGTGTCATCTAACTTGTTTGCTTCTGTTTAATAGTGTCTCTGGAATGCATTTCTGTTTCATTGGACATCGCCCTAGGTCATTATTTATCATGCCTGCAGTATCATTTCATCTCAAAAGAGGAGAAATGTAATTTGTCCTTCCAAATTCCTATTTTGAATGTTAGAGCTGCTTAATTTTATTAGCACTTATGTAAACAATGCTGCAGTGAACATCCTTGTAGATAACTATAAAATTCTATGTCTTTTCCTACATAGATGTGTGCACCCATGCCCACACACCACCATCACATGCATATGCTTCCTAAGTCATATTACACTTTCTGAATTCTGTACTACCCACATTTGGGACCAGGTAACCCCATGGAAGTCACTTCTTGTATACTGCGGGAAGTTTCACAGCATTGTTTTCTTCTATCTACTCAAAATACTTCCCCTCATGTCCTGGACACTTGCAGATGGTGACTGGAGAAGCCAGTAGCCTTCCTCCTCCAGTTTTGAGGGCAGTTTAATATATTTGAAGAAGTGTGATCAAAACCCACAGTGAATGTTTAAATTTTAAAAAATAATTGTAAAATGACCGATTGTCTTGAATCTCCTTCAAAACATTTTGCCTTGCTTCAAAGCTACTACGGCTCTCTCAATGTCATGAATAGATTCAAAACATTGAAAACAATTTCTTTCAATAAAAAACCTTATGGTGTGTCCACAATCACTATCCTCCCCATAGCTGGCATGATGCGACTTCTGGTTCTTCCCCAAATGACCATGGAAGATAAAAGTATTGAGTCAGTTAAGGGCACTGAGGCAGCCATAACAGTTCAACTAAAGACAAATGAGAGACTGGACTTCATAAACTGTTTCAGACAGTGGCAAGAACAGTGGAGCAAATGTGCTGGACGTGGGGGTAAGCATTTTAGTGTAATGAATGGCAATTTGTTTTTTGTAATAAAATTAATTTGTATTTAAGTATTACCTGTGTTTTTGGTCTTATCAGCTAGACTGCTAGATGTCCCCTGAGGGCAAGATTGAGAATCACTGAATAAAACAATAGAACACCTTCTGTCCTGTGCTCTCTTCCTTTTCTCTTTTGTGGTATTGGGAATCGAACCCAGACCTTTCCCAGTGAGCTAACTGCCTAGTCACCATCACAAGCTGCTGCTTTGGATTTCTTGTTGTTTGTGTTTTGTTTGGTTTGGCATGGTTTGGTCTGGTTTGGGGAGACAGAGCCTTGATAAATTACTAAGATGCCCCAGTAGGCTTAAACTTGGGATTCTCCTACTTCTGTCTCCTAGAGTGCTGAAACTGCCAATGATACCAAGCATGGCTTTTATTTTGGCTGCTCTCTTGGTCTCCTGCTGACTCCTCTGTGGCCTTGCAGCTTTCCCACATCCACAGTCCTGGGTCTTAGCCAAACTTTCTACGGCTAGTGCTCCGACCACCCATGCCAGATCCTGCTAGCTACTGCCTTGGACCAACGTCACCCTTTCATTCTCTTGTTTCTGTTTCTTCTGCCTCCTACCAATGCCCTGTGGCAAGAAAACGCCCTTCTCACAAGCATGATGGCAAGAGCTGTTATGAGATTCTTTAAAATTCTGTCATTGTCACACGGAATGAGAGAATGTTGGTAATAACAAACCACAAATATTTACTTGATCAGAAAATGTTGGTCATGGAAAGGAGAGACAGAGGAGGGCAGTAAGCTGAGAAAGGAAGGATGGGGCTTAGAAGCAGGAGCCTGGTAAGGGGCTGAGAAGGGCTTTGTGACATGGGGAAAGGGCTTCAGCAGAGAGGGAGCTGACTTGGTTTACAGCATGAACCTCCTGGCAGGGGGATGAGCTGGGGCCTAAACAAACCTAAATGTTGAAAAAGTATACGGAGAATCCCTTTTGGACAATTAGTGTGATGGGCTCCTTAGCCTTACTCAGTTTCTTGTCATTGAAAGCTCCCATTTTCCTCTGCACCAGCAGCGGAATTCATGGCAGCACTGTGCAGGAGGCACAAGTGGAACTCAATATTATTTCCACATTATGCAAAACAAAGTTGAGCCACCTCCCTGCTCACGACCATAATGAATGTGTCAACGTTTGCTGAAAATCTTGTTAAAAAGTACATTTCCTCCCTTCTAAGAAGCAGTCCCCTGACAACAAAACTCTGATTCAAAATTCATAACCTCCTTAAAAGTAGAGCTTCCTTGAATAAAACTGTGTGGTCCTCAGATGTGCAAACATTTTAGTATTCACATAATACGCTTTGCTCATTCAACACGATTTGTCAGATTTCTCTCTTTAAAAATCAAATTTATAGCCACCAAAGGACTCAAGGCTTCTCTTCCCACAGGGATCAGCTCCAGATGAAAGGGCAGGCACATGGGCTTCCCTCCCTCCGTGACCTGCCAAGGGGCAAGAGGAAGCCAAACCCACCCTTCGGGGGTGGGGGCTGTGATCCCTACAGTTGGGTTGACCAATGCTCTTATGTACCCCACTCTTCATTTACTTCTATACTTGCTGATACCTAGCCTTTGTGGGACTGGTTCAAAAACTGGAATATAAATCACCTTTTCTTTTTCTAGGCAATTATCCACCAAGGAATATTACATTCACAAGATCACACACAAAGACAGAAGAATTCACATCACAACAAAATGCCGTTGGGAGACAGTTACTCGGCTCTGTAGCATTCAGAATCAAAGTAAGGGCCCTTGAAGGCAAGTCCAGGTTTTGTTAAATGACAACTCCATTCACTCCTAGGACTGTCTCTATTTCATCCCAGGGATAAAGCACCCAGAGAGAGCCAAATCAGTCTTCTTCATCTCCTGAGCCTTCTGCTCTGCAATGGTCTCAGAGAAATCATTTCTGCAGTCTTTGCAGTAACACTGGTTCGAGAGAGCTGTCAGTTGTGCAAGAGAATGCAATAGAATAATTAGCAGCTCACAGTGAAAACTTTCCTGTGTGCAAACTCCCATCCACTAAAGCCAAGAAATGTGATGAACAAAGGTTGTCAGTGGCATTATCTATAACAAAGACCATCTTTCAAGTTGTAAGCTAGTCTTCCAATCTCAGTCTTTCTCTTGGATGCTCCCCTCCTGTAGCGTTGAAAAATTTCCCAGCTCAACATCTCATCAAAAGACGGCATTTCCTTTGTTCGGCCTTGATTTGGAAATACTAATTCTTTCATTTATATATTCTTATTGTAAAAGTTACACATGTGAGTTACAGAAAATGTTGAAAGTGTAAAAAGTACAAAGTAGGGGGGAAATTTTTCCTTACACTCTAATCACCCACAGGGAGTTGCTGCAATCTTTGCTGGATTTCCACTCTCTGAAACTATGCATTTTAACATCTATTGAGAAATGACTGTGTATAAAGCTTGTTGAAGGTACATTTTTGTCAGACTGCTAAAAAGAAAGGAAAAGAATTCTCCCTTTCAGAGACTGCAGAGTTGATGTCGTCTTGTCCATGGGAGAAAAGGGCATGGAGGTTTTATATGGCTAATCTGAAATGAAGATTAAAATCACTGTCAGCTGCAAAACAAGGAAATTAAGTGATTGTCACAAACAACCTGAAACGGCTCAGTGGGATCTATTAAGATTTTTAACAGCTCGCTGAAATCTAACATCTACCTGACAGCCCCGAGGGAAGGGAAGGGGACCTGTATTATTTCTTTGACTCTGCATTTAAAAACAAAAAAATGCAAACTTTTGAACTGATGGATGGGCCATGAAAGCTGACTGACCCCTCCCTTCAATTAACTCAGTTTGAGACATGCCCATACTCTGCACAGCTTGTCATCATAATCGGAGATAATAAGAGTTTTAAAGGCTCAACAAGGCAAAAATTGTTGTGTATTTGTGGCATGCAAAGTATAGTGCATGGCTGGGAAGTGTCCTAGTGGCTGTGAAGAATAGGAACGGCGGAGGCCTCGCCTCGTCCAGGTGCACAGGTGGGCTCGCTACTACCAAACGGTGCGCAGAAGCATCAATCTGAATGTTTTCTGAAATGAACTTGGCATGGGGCCTACATGAGCTCTACATTCTCCTCAGGCTCCCTGGCTCGCAAATTTGGTACCAAAACTTCAGTAGACAGATACCTGAATGAACCTGTGTTTCTCTTCCTTTTTGCTTTCCAGGAGTTCTCCTTGATTCCCTGCCCTTTTGATATTTCTTTGAGTGGCCAGTAGGAAGAAAACCATGCAGATAAAGAGGCCACAAGGATGAATGTAAATGAGGCCCTGTCTTTAAGGAGTTCATACCTTCCCATAGAGAAAACTGGTACATTCACTTGTCATTTTCATGCATGACAATACTGACGCATGAATCTCAAAAGCGTAAGGAGACTACAGAATACTTCTAAAAGGAAAGGACATCTGAGTTAGGTCTTATTTTTAAAAAATCAAAGTTTGTGACAGATTTTAGAAATCTGAAGGTTTATGAACAAGTTTAGGAAATTTAAGAAAAATCACTTTGGCTTAATAGAAAAGCACTGTGGTCATTGTAATAATCCCATGGGGATGGATATAGGCTGCCCAGCTTGTGAAAAAAACAGTCTCAGTGAAAAATCTACTACAAAAGGACTTTGGGGGGGCTGGTGTCTCAGTGGTCTAAGTGCCTGCCTGGCAAGTGAAAGGACCTGGGTTTAATCCCTGGTGCCGCATGCCATGCTGGTGTGCCAGCCACTGAAACCAGGCGTGGTGGCACGTGCCTACAATCCCAGTGCTGGGAAGGCTGAGACAGGAGGATCACTATGGATTGGAGCTACATAGCAAGACCCTGTACCAAATAAAAAAATAAATAATTTTTAAAGAATAAAAACGCCTTTTGGTTCTGGCAAGAGGTTTTAGGCAATACTGTCCCTCCAACACTACGTTTCTTCTGGTCCCTGGTAATCATAATGTAATAAATTACTTTTATGAGAGATACTTCCTGATTTTGAGGTCATATGCAAGGACATATCCCCAGGAAGGGAAGAATTCATTATGCTTCAAAAAGATAACTGCTGTAAACTGATGTCGACGTGAATCCAGGTCTCCCTTGGGTAGCATCACAATGGGCCAGCCTTGCCCACTGGGCTTTATCATCCCAGATGTGTAGACATCTTCCCCAAAAGAATAGCTATTATGTTCATTTTGTCCTGGAAAATTCCTTAAGAAACACTATTGTCACACCACGGGGGGTAACAATTACGGTTGCAAAAATTAGTTAGAAGACAGGCCAGTTGGTTTGTGCTTGGATTCAGTCCTTCACCAGAGACAATGGTCGTGCCATGTCTTTCTAGGCCTCAGGTTTCCATCTGCAAAATGAGGACAATAACAGTGCTTTCCCCTTGAGATTAGATGGCTCATGCTATATGACGATGCGCAAAAGCCCTCGGCAAGTGATGTGGCCATGGAAATACTAAGTCAAAGGGACTCTCTGGTCCAGGATAAAGTGTGAGGCCCTGGGGAGCATTCTGTGTTTAATCTTGATTCTCCATTAATTTGGCAAATATCTTCTAAAAACCTTCTAAATGTTGTATTAGTGATAAACATTTTAAGGGGTGAAACATAGTTCTTCTCTTATGTCATTTCATTTTGTACACATATAGCATTAAAGAAAGTAGCAACAAAGGACATTAAAAACCTGTCCTTGTCAATGAACCCTCAAATAAATAAATTCATATGTGGCTAACTAAAAATCTTATGGGATTAAGTAGAAAGACTCAGCAGAGAGGCAAAAGGGAGAGGTGAGAATTCAATCATGACATTGTATAGAAAGGAGAATGGTTCAGAAATTTAAGGTTAATAATAATAATATAAATAATCATCACAATATGAGCATGAGAATGCTCTGTGAGTAATGATATCTCAAAACAAATCAATAGCACACACATTTACTGGGATCCATTGTTACTTCCTCAATCCTGGAAGCACTTAAAACATGGGGAAACCGATTTGGTTTCTAAATCAGTTATTACCATCCCTGCTGCATATATATATATATATATATACATATATATATATATATATATGTAATATGTCATATTGATGACATTGCTGGGCATAAATCCTACAGCAAAGATGAGAAACAATGAGAGTTTCAGATGTAGCAGAAATCCAGGGAGCTGGATGGCATGTTCTCTCTGATCTTTTTTTTTTTTATTTTAACTCACACAGTCCTTCAGGCTCTTATCCAGTAAATAAAATTTACAAGCGCTCTTTTACAAGAAGCCTTTGTACAACCCACTCTTATCTAGGTCTGAGCTTTTCCTCTTTTCTTCATTTCTAGTTCAACTTCTTTCAGAACAAAAAGGACAAGGGGATGGAAAGAAAGAACAAAACAAACAAGGAGAAAGGAAGACAGAATAAATGTAAGAGTGAGATGTAAAAGCCTCTCCATTACCTTAGGCACCTCACTCGTGGAGAAGAGAACGACTTCAAGAGCAGCTCGAGAATGCATGTTTTCATAACCAGAGGCTTCAGGTCTATAAACTATCGGGTGATCTTGCTGGCTCGATAAAATCAAGCACTTGTCAGGGCTGTGTTTTGGTGTGGAGAAGGCTAAGAAAATAAATCCATCTAATGGAAAATTACAGAGGAGCTGTTCTTCCTTTGCATAAATGAGAAACTCAAACAATTTGGTTTTGAGGACGTCGCTGCCCAGTGTTCTAAAAAGTAGACACAGCTTTTGCTGCCTTGTTACAAGATGATAAATATTCATGCCAGTGAATTACCGCCCGCTAATGGCCCAATATTTGGCACACCTGTTGTGGCTCATGTCTAAAACAGCAGAGACGGTTTAGGATGACAACGCTGGCAGGTGCGAACAATAGGATATTGTGCAAAGCCCACGGAAAGAACAAATTGCACATTTCTGATGAAGCCAAGGTCCCCAACATGAGCCCACCTTGCCTGGGCCTCAACGTTAAACATGGCTCTTATTTTTCATGCCAAAAGAGATTCCACAGTTGCTCTGTGACTGGTGCAAATGATTATTCCTGTTTCTTCATTCATGTCTCTCACAAACACTCTGGCACTGTTGGGGTTCCCAGTTTGAGCGCTGGGGCCAGGTCTTTTGGTTTTACATTGCTATCCTTCTACATTTTAACTGTGCATGTTTGCAGTCAAGACACATGACTCTTCCGTTGTTTTGTTTTGTTTTTTTTTAATTGGGGCAATAATAGTATCACCCTATATGCAGAGCTTCTCAATGCTGTGCCAGTGACATCTGAGACTGGGTCATTCTTGGTTGTGCATTGTGGGAGTCTGACCTTACCCCTGACCTCTTCCTGCTACATGCCAGCAGCATCCTTGAAAGCTTCTTCAATTGTGACAAAAATGTATCTCTAGGCAGACATTGCCAAATGTCCCCAAAGGCAAAACTGACCCTACTTGAGAACTTCTGCAGAGTGCTTTTGGAGAGCTCATATGTCATATGTACCCAGTGCCAAGAACACCGTGGGGCATACAATCTGCACTCGGTGTACATAGCTATGATTATTTGCCAGACGCTACGTTAGGCATCTGAGTGGAACAGAAGTAAATCAAATAAGACTTTCTCACCTAGAAAACTTACACAGTACTTAATTTCCTTCTTTACACTAGTCAGTTCTGAAATTATCTTGTTTATTTAGGTGTTCACTTGTTAGCACCTGTCTCTTTCCTGATAGCACATGAAACAGATGAGGAATAGAACTTATTTACCATGCTCATTACTACAGTTCCTGAACCTTGGGCCAAATGGAGAACACAGAAGAGCAGCCCGTGGAATACACTGTCATCAATTAAGACATGGGTCTATATCCAGTTCCCTGAACAGGGGCTTCCTCTCACCTCGCTGTCCCCTAAATTCTTTGGGTCCTTACTTCTCATAAGTCTACCCCTCCACAAACAAAATGTTCACAGTGGTCAGCATGGACGCATTGAGTCCTGGACAAGACTGAGACTTATTTGTTTTTTATTTAACTAATGAGCCAACCACAAACCTTTATGAGACTTCAGTCCATCAAGAATCCATATCAGAAGATCCTGCATTGTCTTCCCAACAAGGTTGATTTCATTTCAAACATTTTTTTTTTTAAATTTGAAATCCTTTCATAATTGCTTCTTTCTTATTCATTGTTTTGATTAATGGTGAAAGTAAAAGCCCTCATTTTAAAAGCCCAAGTTTGAATTTGGAAATGACCATTTGAGAATTTTAATGTCCTGAACATTCTATTAGAAATAAATTTCTTGGTAATTCACATATCACTCTTTAGCATGAAAATTGCCACATCTCAACCACTAATAGTCTCACAGAATCCTTCACGTTCTTTTTACCTAACGTTAATGTACATATGCATATGTTTCTAGAGGAAACTTAAAGGTCAATCTCTAAATAACAATAAATTCTTAATAATATGGCTTATTGTAATATTTATCAATAATTTTAAAGCTGAAGTGTGTGCAGTAACGATGTCCACTGATGACTTCCATTTGTGTCTGCTGTCCAGACCATGCAGAAGGTTGCAGGAAAATCTGTTGGCCCTGCCCCTGGTCAGCCTGTTGGCCCTGCCCCTGGTCAGCCTGTTGGCCCTGCCCTGGTCAGCCTGTTGGCCCTGCCCCTGGTCAGCCTGTTGGCCCTGCCCCTAGTCAGCCTGTTGGCCCTGCCCCTGGGTTCCACTTTTCAGGCTCTTGATCAATATATCCTATTGTGTGACTGACCACATTAAGAAAGCTAAATCAGTATTTGCATAGTCACAGAAAGCCACAAAACAAGTAGAAATGCTTACAACAAGTATTCATCTAAAGAAAACTCAAATAGCACACATCAGAGCACAAGTGACATGTTTCATGATTGCATGCATAGTCATGCTGGTTTACAAGTAAGATATATTGCTTTCTACAGAGCACAGTAAAAACCAAAACTTTCAAAGGTATTGGTGAGAGTTTCTGTTTGAGGATTCTTGTTTTGCTTAATGGTAAGAGTTTCTCCTCTAAGAAACAAAGGAGAGAAACATGTTTACAGGATGTTGATATGAAGGAATACGGGGGTCTATTTACACAGTGAACAGACGGCTACCTCCCATCAACCAGAGAGAAAAAGAGAGCATCTTAGTAAATGTAGATTTAAGGGTGACGTCCACAGTGACCAGTGAAAATCTGCGACAGTCACATTGCTATGTCATAAAGAGTGCATGGAAGGTTTTGGTTTGGTTTCTGGTGACAATTTCCAATACACAAGTTTATTCTTTCCTTAAAGACTTTCTCCCTCTCCACCGAGATGCAAGTTTTTAACTTGGACAGTACAGAAATTACCACTATCTAACAATTCTGAGAAGGTCAGTTTTTGTTGTTTTATTAAGAAAAGGTTTTAATCACCCCATCTGATAATCAGTCACTGTTCAAGGCTTATATTTTACAATCAGTTGCATATTTTATGCAAAGTAACAAGAACTTTTAATGGCAAAAAATGCTAGGAGAATATAGTAGTTTGCCTTGTCAAAGGTAACAGAATTGAGGATAATTTTAATTTTGTAATTTTAACTCATAAATAGCATCTCTATCCATTATTTATCAATTTTCAAATTTAATTAATAGTTCTGGTAATAATTGCATAATTTCTATGGCCAGAGAGCAGTGTGCATGTAGATAATAGGACATTTTAATATTTATGAAGCTCAGTTTTCTATAAATAGAGGAATTCAGAAATTACTATGAGATTAAAATTCTCCTGAAAGACAGATAAATAATTAAAAACAAAGGCAGGTGTTCACTGGGAAATACAAAACCAAAGTGATAAACAGACATTATTGCTTTGATCAGTCATGGAGGTAGTTTCCTTCTCAGGCTCTCCTCTGGAAACAGGGGTTTGTAAAAGCAAAAGCTCCTTTTCTTCCTATTAATGACAAAACTTTGAAAACGTAACAGAACGAAGTTCGTGCACTAGTCCGGGACTGGCAACACTTACTGCACCCTTTCTTACTAGCACTATCTCTGATTTTTTGTTGGAGAGGTTTTCATTAAACCAAAGAGCAAAGATAGAGTCTGATTAAAAGTCGATGGGTTCTGGTTCTTTTCATTGAAATCCTCCCTTCTCCACTCATCTGAGTGCCGCATGGCGTCTGTGCCAACCATTTGGCTTCTCTGCCATGAGCATGGGCATCTCCAGGAAGCCATGAATCTTCTTACTTTTGGCCTGTTGCATAAAAAAGAGAGCTGCTTTGGGGCAAAGAAAGCTACTGGACAAAGAAATTGGGTCCACTGCTGGAAGTCAGGATACGATGCCCTGCAGGGTAACAGCAAGACAGACAGCCCCAAGACAGAAGCTTGTCACCAGACAAAGCTGTGGTATAATTAAAGTATAGGAAGTGTGGGCTAGCCCAACCTCTGGGAAGGGAAGGAGGGTAAAGACTGAGTTCAGTAATGTGGATAAAGATTTGAGTTGTCTTGCCTATACAATAAAATCCCCCCCAAAATTATGAATGCATACCCCAGTGGAGTGGCCTAGGTAGTACAGTATCAGTGAATTGTGAGAAGGGAGAGTCTGGATTCCACAAGCCTGCAACTTCTGCATTTGGAAACTTTGCCTTATGCGCCTTTCATCAGGATGTTTATTTGCATCCTTTATAATACAGTGGTAATTGCAAGCATAGCACCTTCCTGAGTTCTGTCAACCACTCAAGAAAATTATTGAAACTGAAATGCAGGCTGTGGAAGCCCTACATTTATGGCCACCAGGTAGAGATGCGGGCAGTCTACGGACATGTGGAATTTTTGGTGGAGTCTAAAATGGAATCTGCCTCCTGTGGATAGTCTGAGAAACGAACTAACTGAATGATAAGTCACCCAGTGGCTGTCACAGACTTGGCTGCAGATCAGAGGACACTGGAAGTATGTGGCCACAGTTCCCCCTTCTGTCATGATGGGGAAGATGATGATAAAAGTACTTACCTCCTGGGGTTACTAGGGGAGCTGCTCATTTACCACAGGTTAAATCCTGAGCCAAAGAGCCCTTTATATTCCAGGTGGTGAGAAGGAAAGTGAGGGTCAGAGGAATGTGATGGCTCTGGCAGAGCAATGTAAGACACGGAGCCACGCCCCAGAGCAGGTATTTTCATTCCTATGCTCTGCTTCTCCACCAGCACGACCCATACCGCAGGCCCTCCTCATGTCCCTGAAGTGTGCAAGAAGTTGTTATGCATTCCCACGGCGTAGACAGCCGTGGTCCCATATGCGTGCCCCAGGGGTGGTGGCATCAGTGTGCTTTCAACACATTTGGTCCTGCAGAAGGACCACAAATAGATAAAACCTTGGGTCAAAGTTTCACCTGGCCACCTCCGGGGAAGGCAGGCTGTGGAATATTTATGTCCTTGTACCTGGAAAATGCATTTGTATGCAGCAGCATGCAGGCAGCCTTATGATACTTAAAACTCTAAACTGCATTCTAGAAAAAAGAAAGTTGTCAATTTGGCAATCCCAAAACAAACCTCAGGAATGTGGAGTGGTTTTATAACAGAGGCCTCCCCCCACTCCTCCCCCAAGCAGGGCTTCTGTTCTTCCTGCACTTTCCTAGAGGACAAATCTGAGCAGAAAGGCAGGAAGAGCGGGCAGCCTCTGGCGGGGGCTGATTTGAGATGCTTTGCAGGTGCTCAGACCTTGTTTTTTTGAACAGGATCAAATCCTAAGATTTTTAAACCCAAACCCTCCAAGAGCACAGTCTCGAGACTCTCAAGGACAAAATGATTATCTCAGATCTCCAGAAACTGAGTGGTACATGAAACAGCTCTGGGAAGGGAAGAGCGACTTGTGGATCTTAATTTCCCCCCAGCTTAGAAAGAATATGAATTTCTTCCTGGCTGAACATAGTAATTTGTAACTGCATGCGTTTTAGCTAAAATCTTCCTGCCCCTGCAACAATTGTTTAGGGACCATATATTTTATTCATTTGATCTTTTTGAAAAGTTACTTAAAAGGATATTTTTAAAAGTAACTTAAAAGGATACTTTTAAGTTATATATCTTCACTTTAAAGAACACAGCTATTTACTGAGGCATGTTATCCAAAAGTGCACAAATAAATAGACTTGTTGAATTAACCCTCCAACACATTTTCACTTTGAAACAGGAAATCTCTTTAACAATTTGCCATGTCAAAGTGTTCGCTGGACTTACATTTGTTATAAAACATTGGCATTTGAAGTACGTAGTACCGAGGATGAGTGCTGTGAATTCCTTCACTGATTCAAATCACAAATGTTTAAGAGTGTCAGATATGTGCCGGACAGTTATACAACAGAAATCCCTGCTAGCTCCAGAGAAGAGATGACTAAAGGGGACAGTGACATATGAATGTATTTTAATTGTGATAGAGTTACAAAGGAAACAAAAAGAAAGCCTGTAGTAGCAGAGAACAGCTTCACAGCGGGCCACATTTAGGTGTGAATCAAATTAAAATGCAAACACTAAGCCTCGTCCCTTTTATGTTTTTAACATTACGACGTTCTCGCGTTTATTCCAAAGATGTAAGACTTGTTCAATATTTGAAATCAATTACTGTAATCTACTAAATTAAGAGACTAAAGACAAATATCATGTTAGTTGATGCCGAAAGAGCATTTTACAAAATAATTTCACCTGTTTTCATGCCAAATTCCATGAGAATTTGCTCACACTCAGCAAAAAGGTGCAGAAGATAGAACAGCATTGCAGCGTCCGAGATGGCGGGACAACAGGAAGCTGGCCTTTGGGTCCAAGGACAGTAAACAATTCACTGGCTTTTCTTAGCACACTCAGACTATGCACAGTCCAGTCCATCAAAAGCATACAGAAAAGGGGCCAGCGAGATAGCTCAGAGGATTAAATGCCTGCGCTGGCAAGCGCAGGGACCAGGGTTCAATCCCTGGTGCTGCCTGCCATGCTGCCCTGCCCTCAGGGTACATTGGGCCAACAATAGATGAAGGCACACGCCTGTAATCCCAGTGGGGGGAGGCTGAAAACAGGAGGATCACTATGAGTGAGAGCTATGTACTGAGACCCTGTACTCAATACATAAAATGAAAAAAAATAAAAATAAAAATAAAAAACAGCCAGAAAGGGCAAGGGCCTACTTTCCATCATGAAATAGGTAAGAAAAAGATGCATGCAGGTGATGATAAAACATAGAACACTGGGTAACTTATAAACGACAGAAGCCTGATGCTTTCTCTTCTGGAGGCTGTACTCCCCAAATCAAGGTGTCAACAGATCGGGCGACTGGCTGAGGATTCTTTAGGTGTCCTCAGAAGGAGCAAGGGTCAAGGATTTCCCCCTGGCCTATCTTACAAGGACATTAACCTCTTCCACCAGAGCTGTGTCCTCATGACCTAGTGATTCCCTAAAGGCTCTACCTCTTTTTTTGTTGTTATTTTTAAACATTTATTTATTTATTTATTTAGAGGGAGAGAGGGAGAGCGAGAGAGAGTGAGAGAGAGCGAGAGAGAGAGAGAGAGAGTGTGTGTGTGTGTGGCCAGCTCAGCCCACCAGGG
>NDGM011251327.1:1220-13785 GCA_002564305.1 Octomys mimax | reverse complement strand
ATCTGCCTGTTTACAGCCTCCCAAGAGCTGGGATTACAGGCACACACCACCATGCCCAGTCTCGATTGTCATCTCAGCATGCCCCGGGGGGTGGGGACGGCACAGCAGACCCGGGGATTGAAGCCCGGCCCCTATGCATGCTTGCAGGTGCTTTAATCTGCTGAGGTACTTGGCTGACCCTATTACTTATGTTTTTAAATTGCACTTGGTTGAAGAGTTTGAAACAGCAGGGAGGGAGGGATAGGGGATGAAAAAGAAAAAGGCTGAGATGTCTTCTTGTGTCCACAGCCCAACTCCCCACAGTAAATGTAATCATTGTGAACCACAAGCATGCACTAATAAAAAATAAATAACCTATAATTCGGAGTCAATGTAACAAAATACCTAAAAGGTCTTGATGAAATTTTGATTGGAATTGCGCTGCAGTTGAAAGATTGATTAACTAAGAATTGATATGTTAACAATGCAGAAACTCCTGCCTGGTGGCCAGTAGCCTGTCATTATTCATTTGAACATTATTTTTGGTTCTTCTATTATGCTTTGTAATATTCTTCACGTATCTGTTGTAAATGTGGGTAACAATGTTGTTGAGTTGTAGCTTGGCCCACTGGCCCTCATTCAGTAATTTCCACATTTAGTGATCTAAACAATGTGAACGGAAGTTTATTCATAAGTGTTTTTGCTGACGCATCATCTGCCACGACAAATTCATTAGAAGCATTCAAAACGAACAATACTAGAGGGATGATAAGCTGTCTTCGATCATAGTCACAGTTGGAATATTATTCAGCCTTTAAAAGGATATTGATGAGCTCTTTGTGGAAATTACGTTCCTTGAGACGATACGTGGAGAGACCAGGGCTTGACACCATCAGCAGCGTTGTTTCCTGTGTGTAGAGCTTGTAACAGGGTGCACAGGCCGATGGGAGAATACATGTGGGGTCAGGCTGGGGGAAAACGTAGGAAGTGTTAATGAGTGATTAATCTTTGGGAGAGAGGTGATTATGGGTGACAGATATTTTTAATTACAGATATTTTTACGCTTTATAATAATGTTTGTGCAATTTACAGGCATGGAAGCTCTAACAGGAGCCTGGTGGCGTTTCGCAGCAGGAGTGGGCGTCTGCAGCTTCTGGGTGGTGGACAGGAGAGTCGGGCGGCTCCGGCCGGTGCAGTACCACATGCGGCCGGAGGGTGGCAGTGTCCGCTCGCGGACCCGCGGCGCGCAGCCCGCTGACCTTTGCCAGCATCCGCAGCCTCTCGTTTATCACTGATCACAAGAGTGGAATGAACATATTTACTTGTGTTTTGCTTTCCACTTATAATATCTAGTGGCATGGGAGGGAAATGAAAACAATTGTTCATAGGGGAAATTTATGAGCTTCATCTGGCTGCGTGATTTCCGCAGTTGCCCCGTCGCCGCCCAGGGACTCAGATTGCTCTTTGCGTCTTCGGGCGGGCGAAGGGGAAGGCGCTTTCCGTCTGCCCAGAGCATCGGCTTGCAGCTGCTAGTCCTCTTGGGCTCCGGTGCAGCCCTTACCTGGGGCCCCAGGCTTTCCCAGGCGCCCAAGGCCACCGCCAGGAGTCCGGGCCAGGCCGTGCTCCATGGTAATCTGGAGATGACCCTGTTATTCCTGTCCTTCCTTCGTCACCGGGGTCGGGGCAGGACTCTGTTGACCCTGCTGACCTTGCGGGAGCCCTCACCAAGGTCATGCTATGGCGGTGGGGGGGAAGCAAGTTCCTTAGCCGGAGACACCAGCTGCTTCCTGAGACCTGTTTTCTCCCAGGGCCAGGGCTTTGTAGGAAACGGAGGCAGGAAACGAGAAACTTGTCCCTGTCCGGCCAGGGGCCTTGTCTGTGGGCCTGACCATGCCGGAGGGGTCCCTGTGAGGGAGGAGAGGACCAAAATCCTGTTGTGTCTTCAGATGCCTTAGCCCCCAGGCTCCCCGAACTTGTTCATGGGGACCTGGAACCAGCTCTGCCTGAAGCCCACCCCAGGCAGGAAGTTCCTTCAGGAACTAGACTAGGGCTGTTCACTTCCCTTACGAATAGCTCCTCGCCAGCTGTGGGTTGTGTTGTGCTGCACCTGCGGAGAGAGGGGGCCGGCAGCTTGCGCCTGGAGCGGAGCCCTGGCAGGGCTGTGGGCAAGGAGAAAGCCAGGTCAGGCCCAGAGCGCGCCTGATGCCAGAGGCCTGGACAAACAGCAGTTGAGCACCACAGGCTGCTCCGCACGAGCACGCTGCTGGGTGCTTTGCTTCGTTTCTCCCTCTTAAACCTCCCTCCTTTTCCCTCCCTCTTCCTCTACTACCCTCCTTCCCTTGCTTCCCCTTCTCCTTGTCTCCCTCCCTCGTTCTTTCTTTCCTCCTCTCCCACTTTTCCCCTTCCCTCGCCACCTTTCACTTCTCTTCCTTTCTTGGCTGGAGGAGTCTTTCCTTTATGCAGCTTGCGTTCCATGAAGACGACGCCCATGGGGCCTCCTCTGGCTGGGACCGTCCTCACTGCGGCCTGGACTGGTCGCTGCAGCGAGGAGGCTGGGAGCACTTGCAGGAAGCGACCCCTCTGTGCTGCTTTCCCCAGGCAGTTAGGAAAGACTCTGGTGCCATCTGGCCCAGCCAGGGGTCACCCAAGACCCTCCTCGGCAGCTGCGCCCCCCAGCAGCCGCATGTAGGGCTGCGCTTCCTTGGGGCCACCTCAGTCTCACAAAGGGACTGCGTCTCAGCTTAGCCAGAGCTGCCTTCCTCCCTCTGAGCTTTCTTCCCCCAGAGACCTGAGCAAGGTAAACCGATTCCTTCCCGGCTTTGAGTGACTTCCAGAAATCCATGGTATCCGTGGCAGGAGACCCCGGTTTGGTTCTGGGGTGTCTCTGGCCCATGGGACCCTCCGTCAGCTCATTATGATCCATCGTATTTCTCCAGCAGCCTTAATAAAATTACTCAAAATTGCACAGCTTTATTGCATACTGCCGAATTTCAAGACAAACAAATACCCAGATAATGAACACTTATTTATGACAAATTATTACCTTTACATGTAAGATTAGTGGTTTCTATTCAGCTTAGTAAAGGTGACACCCCATCCCTGAACAGTGTGTGTGTGGTTTAGCAAGTGCCAGCCGAAGGTGTACTTTGGAGGCCTGCCGTGGCTCCCGAGGGGCCTGGCCACCCACTCTTTCTTCCTGGAGACGGCCATATTCCTGTCACAGCGCCGTGCTGGGGCTTCCAGATGTCTCCCTCTCCTTCGCATATAAACAGACAAAAGCACTGAAGAATGTGAAATGTTCCACTAATTGCATTTGTATTTAAGTTTCAAAAATTCTTATTTTGTTTGAAACCGAACTTAACTTTTAAAATTATTTATGGACTCAATAACATATGTTTGGGTTATTGAACCCCTTTTCTACAGCTCTTCTTCTGAGCGGAATCTTCTCCCAGCTAATTATAACATACTGTATTTTCCCAGCAGTCTTACAATCAAATTATTCAAAATTGCATTTCTTTATTGCATATTGCTAAAACCCAAGACAAGCAAACATCAAGATAATAAACAATTATTTATTGCAAATTATTACCTAATATATAAGATTAACAGCTTGTAACTATTAAGATTAATACATGTGGTAAACTGTATTTATTATACTTATTTTGTAGCAAATATCTTTGTATAAAACATATGTTTATGCATTGCAATTAATGAGAAAAAGTGTAAGATTAACAATTTATGCTGGGTTTTGTTTTTAGATTTATGCACACTGTAAAACATATTTATTGCACTTATTAAAAGTATTTAATGATGGACTTTTAGATGCTATATTTTTAATGTGCAAATATAAACTAAAGGAGTATTAAATTACAAAATGGAAAATTATAACTGAAGTCAAAGAATCTAACTATTTTCTGCTATAAATCTGCTTTAAAAAGATTATCACTGGAATTACCAAATCTCTAAATAGTGGCCTTTATAGTATGTAATGAGGTTCTGTGAGTTATCCTTTGAAAGGCTTTTTTCATCATTAAAACTAAACTCAACATCTTGCTCTTAAAGATAAATGTAGCTAGAAGCGTAAACACTGCATCGTTCCATTTCATAGTGAGAAGCTGAAGAGAACCTTGGGTAGAAGAGGAGAAAGCTCAGAGTCCCCAGGACCTGGCAGAAGGCCAGGCAGGCCACAGCACTGGTGGCAACTCACCCAAGATGACTTGTGTCACCCGGGGCTTGAGGACAGCTTCAGCTTCGCCACCCTGCTCACCTGCCAAGGTGAGGGGAGAAGCCGGGGTCACAGAACGAGCAGGTGCATACCGGTGGTGGTGCTCTGGCCAGGGGACTAGAAATGGCCCCGCAGAGTCACTAGTCTCAAGCCTGTCCTGCCTCTTGGGATTCAGAGCCTGCAGAAGCTATGCTAGGCTGAGAGGGGTGCTTTAGCAGAGGAACAAGGAAGCCCCTCAGAAAGCTGCCAAAGATCTGGGCCGGCACTTGCACCCGTACCAGAGGAGCTGACAGTGGAAGGGAATCATGCGGGGGTTTCCTATGGTGAAGTTCACATGGTGTAGCTGGGCACGTGGCCAAGAAATCAGAGCCCCGTTCTGTGCAGCAGTGTGCTCCTCTGTGCCTGTGGCCAGCGCTCCACCCTGACACCCTACAAAGAACGTTCTCCTCAGTAGCTGAGCCTCAAGTCCTGAGTCTGAGGTCTCCCTTGCCCACGGGACCCTGAGGAAGCTGAGGATGAGGTTAGAGCACCCTTTCCACGTCACACCAGCACTGAGGTCCTTCAGCAGCTGCCCAGGAACCGTGGCTTGTCGTGGTCCTTCCTGTTGCCAGGCAAGGATCTGCGAGGAGGTGCAGAGCTGGCTTCTGCAGAGTGTGTGGCAGGGATGGGACTGGTGGAGAAGGGAGGGGGCTGTAGGGTGCTGTGGTCAGGGGGTTTCATCTTCTCTGTGCCTTCCTGGGGTTCCAAACTCTTCTCAGGAAAAGGACTCCAGGGGCGAAGAAAGGGAAGGTGTAAGGGGAGGAAGTGGAGAGGGCAGAGGAGGAAAAGAGCCACTTAGAGTTCTCAATGCGCACATGTTTGGGTTCCTTGTCGTGGGCCCTGCAAAGGCAGCCTGCTTCCCCAGAAGGCAAGCGTGTGTCTGCTCAGCAGCTTGGAGCATTTTATTTCAGATGCTGATGGCTCTCATGTCCCTGCAAATAATTATTTTATTTGTAGTGCAGGACACATACAAACATTCCTGGTAAAATATGGGTGAAACACAAAACACTTCTTTTGTGTCTGGAGCCACTGTAAGTGCTATTAGGCGCTCCTGTCCTGGGGTACACAGGGCACTTTCCCCAGGAGGCAACGGGGAGCTGGGTGTGGGGTTTGGATTCTACGAAGGCTTCATCAACCTGGGCTGGTGGGAAGACAGCAGGCAGGCTGGCAGGTGTCCTTCTCGGCTGTTTCCCCACAATCCCTGCATGGAACCAGCTCTGCCTCTTCTCAGAGGAACTGGCGTATTAACCCACCCACTTCTCGTTTGTTAATGAATGAACGTCTTTGTTCATTCATGAATTAGCCAGTCAGTGAAGTCATTAAATTCATTCATTCATTCATTCATTCATTCATTCATTCATTTGCTGAGGGTTCATTCACTACTTAGGGTTATCCCCTGGGAAAAATCTATACCTGCTATCCCAGCTCAGTTTTTCTGTTTTGTTTTTTCAATGGCAAATAAAAATTATCTTTATTTATAATGCACAACAACATGATGTTTAGGTACAGATAAACACTATGAATGGTTACATCAAGCAAAAATAATTTTTTTTGGTACAGTACTGTGACTTTAACCCAGGACCTTTACTTTGAGCTTCTTTCCCCAGCCCTTTTTATTTTATTATTTTATTTTATTTTTGTTTGGAAACTGGATCTTGCTAAGTTTCTAGGTTACCCAGGCTCAGTGCTCAAACATGTGATCTTCCTGCCTCAACCTCCCAGAGTGTTGGAAATAGAGGTGTGTGCCACCTGCTTAATTTACATTGAGATAATTACCATGTGCATTTCCTCAAACATCTACTATTTTGGTGTTTAGTTAGAGAAAAGTCAAAATCTACTCTTTTATCAATTTTTAAGTTTATAGTATATCATTATCAACTTTGGTCACAATGATAAAAGGATCTCTTAAAAAATGGATCCCCTCTGCTACCTCAAATTGTGTATCCTGTGACCAGCATCTGCCTACCCCACCCCTAGCATCTGGTAAATCACCATTCTACTCTCTGGTCCATTGACCTGGACTGTTTTGGACCCACATGTAAATAAGATAATGTAGAATTTGTCATCCTGTGTCTTGCTTCTTTTACTTAGTCTAATATGCCTCAGGTTCATGCAACGTACTGATGCGATTGATGAACAGTGCCATGTTTCTATGGCTGAGTAGTACACCCTTGTGTATATGTTCTACACTTTACCCATTTATCTGCTGATCGACACTTGGGTTGCTTCTCTATCTTGGCCTGTGTGAATAAATACACCCTAGTTTTTAGGGTTGAGAGGTTGGGATGGTTCTACCTAGGTCAGGATCTAAATTGAGTGCCATAGGATGGCACCATCCACTCGAGACAGATTCTCTCTGGGGGTTTGGCATGGGTCCATAAACTGGTATTTTCCCACCCTTTCTCCAGATAGTCTGGCACTCAGGGGGAGGGGCCGCACACTGGGAATCTTGGTTCAGGGAAAGTGGGAATTTCTGCAGTGGAGGGATTGGTAGCTGGAAATTTCCTCTCCTGCGGGAGGCTGAGGGCCAGATCATGTTTTCTGAGGGAGTTCAAGGAATTGAGAGTTGTTCAGATTAGAGCATTCAGCCTCCTAGTAATAAAAGATGCTCATGTTACGAGCAAGGTGATCTTATCCTAACTCACTAAATTGGTTAGTGCTTGCAAATTTGGTGGTGATTAGTTAGAGGCAGGAAGTAGAATAATTGGCTGCTGATGGGACTAGCTGAGGACAGTTTCCAGGAAGTTCAAGGTCTCCCCTCCCTTCCTCTTCCCTCTCTTCCCTCATCCCTTCCCCTCCCCTCCTCTCCTTTCTTTTCTTTCTCTTCCCTCCCTTCCTCCCTTCTTTCCTTCCTCCCTCTTCCCTTCTTTTCAGTATTGCAGGATTGAAACTAGGACCTTACTCATGCTAGACAAGTGGTCTATCACTGACACCCTTAGTCCTCTTGAAAAATTTATCTGATTTTGAGATTTTTAAGACAAAGTCCTTCTAAGTTGCCTAGGCTGGCATCAAACTTGCCATCCTCCTGCCTCAGCTTCCTGAATAGGTGGCATCATAGGTGAAAGTCACCGTCTCTTGCACAAAGAATACATTCTTTCAATCTAGGGAGAATTTTCTAGGCATCTATGCCATAACAATAAATGGCAGTGACCACAGCAATTTACTATGCTTGATCTTAGCCAAAAGGCCGAGAAGCGATAACCACAGCAATTTACTATGGGCATGTGTAACAACAGCTGGCATTGAAGAAGACAAAACACGCATGACCAGCCACTGAGTTCAGGTGAATAAATGAGCTTACATCCAACAGCTAGCTGAGAGAACCAGGGAGGGTGCATCTCGACACAGTGGAGCAGAGGCAGGCTGCCAGCAAGGAGGGCTCTCTCTGAAAATGCCCCCAAATCCCTAGTAGGAGCAGGCAGGGGCTATTTTTCCTATTCCAGTCAGAGGCAGTGACTATTATTCCTATTCTGTCAGTTGACTTGAGCAATGCATTTAAAAACTAACATATGCAGCTGGGGAGATAGCTCGGTGGTCTAAGCACCTGCCTGGCAAGTGCAAGGACCTGGGTTCAATCCTTAGTACTGTATACCATGCAGGTCCTGGAACCTGGGCATGCCATGTCAGCAACCAAAATGGGCATGGTGGCACATGTCTGTGATCCCAGCCCTGAGGAGGCTGATATAAGAGGATCACTATGAATTTGAGTGGCATAGTGAGACCCTGTAGCAAATAAATAAACAAACAAATAAATAACCCTGACATATACATATCTTTTAACCCCGTAATTCCACTTTTAAGAATTGTCTTTAGGAAATAATCTTAGAAGGAAACAAAGAACCAAGGACAATGACACCTACTGCAGCTTTATGTTTGCCTTTTCCTTATGGAATACTTAAAAATGCATGGAGGTAGCGTGAACAGAAAAACGGACCTCCACGCATGCAGAGCCCATAGCCCACACCTCCTGGGACCCTGCCCTGTCACGGGATTATTTGAGGCAAAGCCCAGATATCATGTTACTGTATCCATCAACACCTCAGAATGGTTCTCGGACAGATAAGGACATCTTAAAAATGTTATGTGCAATAGCTTTATCTCACTTTAAAATGAAGAAATTCTTAATATTGTTAAATAATGTCAATATTTAAATTTCCCTACTGGTTTCATAGCCTTTCCTTTTTTTTCTTTTAAACTATGCCACTGTTTGAAACAGATAACATCTATTCATTGAATTTGGTTGACTTCACACAGTAGGTTTTTTTTTCTCGTGTGTGTGTGTGTGTGTGTGTGTATGTGTGTGTGTGTTGGAGATTAAACCCAGATCCTCCCCACTGAGGTACATCTCCAGTACTTTTCAAAAACTTTTTATTTTGAGATAGAATATTGGTAAGTCTCTAAATTGCCCCAGCTAGGCTTGAGTTTGTGATTTTCCTGCCTCAGCCTCTCAGAGTGTTGGGATTGTGGGTGTGTGCCCTTGCATTTGGGGGATGTTCCAATTTTAAATTCAAGTTTCCAACTCTGATCCTCTTTTTCTCTTTGAATTTATTGAAGGACCCAGATGAACTACACCAGTGGGCTTCCACAGACCACACTGCGATGCTGCTTGGCATTTTGTATATTCTGCGACTTTGTCCCTGATATTTCCACATACCACTAGAGCTCTTGCAGGTATTGTGAAATAGAATTTGTGACCTGTCCACTTTAAAATGATTAACCTCCTGCTTATTACTTGACAAGGAAATAAAGATACACATATTGGTACAAAGTTGTTTTTGCTTTTTCATTAAAAATTTTGAATTAATGTGTAATAACTTACACATTTATCGGGTACCGCGTGACGCTTTGATACATGTATAGATTGAGTAATCAGCATGCATCTCACCTCAAAAATTTATTTTTTGTGGTGAGAGTATTCAACATTGAGTTTTGCAGTTACTTGGAAGTGTACAAAGCTTCATTGTGGACTATAGAAAGAACAGATAAAGAAAACGAGGTGTATACGTGCATAATGGGACTCTATTCAGCCACAAGGAGAACAGTCAGTCCTAGCAGTATGGGGGGCATCTATCTGAAAGACATTACTTTGAGCAAAATCAGCCTGACACAGGCAAGCACTGTGCCATTTCATTCATATGTGGCATTAAAACAGTTGACCTCACAGAAGCAGGGAATAGAGCAAGTGTTTACCAGTAACTGGAAAGGGCAGGGGGATAAGAGTGGGAAGAGGCCAAGCCCAACAGGTACAAATTTATTCTCATAAAATATTTTGATCCCAGAACTCTGGGTAAGTGAGGCAGGAGGATCTCAAGTATGAGCCAAGCCTGGAAAACTTAGAGACTTGATAAGATTGCCTCAAAATTACAACAAATAATTAAAAAGGATTGGGGATATGCCTCAGTGAAGAGGCCCTGGGCTCAATCTCCAGAGCCACAAACATTTTTGATAACATTAATAGTTTGTAAAATTTGTACTATTTAATTTCATCATTCTGAGAAGGATCCAGACCTTTCAGGTCCTTGGAGAGGCCAATCCTCTGATCTAGACCAACTTCTCCTACTTATAACAAGACTTTCATTGAGACTGCAAAATAGGTGTACTCTACTTCAATCCCTCCTTTTTAATTCATTAGCTAGTTTGCCTCTGTGCAAGGAGGTTTCCCATCATCAACTATTTGGTTAGTTTGCTTTTTTAAGGTAAACCCAATTAGTCATTCTATTGTAAAAACAATAGTAAATTCACGTGCATTTGTAAGAAATGGTACAGAGAGATACTGTACACTTTTTACCCACATTCCCCCATCAGGAACAACCTGTAAGGCCAGAGCACAACGTCAGAGTTAGGTTAATTAATAGCCGTGGACATGGTCAACGGTCACAGAGAAGTGACATCTTTGCAGGGCATCTTGCTCTGCTCCTTCATAGCCACACGACTTCCCTCTACCGTCCACCCTCTTACTACCTCCTGGTTAACCATTAATCTGCTCTCCATTTCTACAATTTCGTTCTTTCAAGAATGTGTGAAAATGGAATCCTACAGTATGAGCCTTTTGGAACTGGCTCTTTAAACTCAGCATAATTCTCTGGTGATTCATCTGGGTCGTTGCTTCTCTTTGCTGAGTAGGCCTCTGTAATACAGCTGTAGCGCAGCCTGTCTAATGACTCATCCATTTGAAGGGCGTCTGGCTTTTTCCAGTTTGGGACTTTTATACACCAAGCTAAACATTTATGTACAGGTTTCTGTGTGGATTTAAGTCATCAGTTCTCTGAGATAAATGCCCAGAACGGAAATAGGGGTTGTATGGTAATTTCATATTTTATTATTTAGCTTTTAAAGAAATTTCTGAGTGGTGTGCTGGATTAATTTCCTGGTAATGGAGTAAGCGGTCCAGTTTGTCTGCATCTTCACCGACATTTGCTGTTATCACTCAAAAGACATTCTGGCTTGTGTGCAACATTATTCGTTATGGTTTTAATTTGTGCTTCTCTAATGGGGAACAATGGACATCTTTTCTTGTGTTTACTTACTAAGGTCCTCCTTGGTGAAAGGACTCTTCATGTTTGTTGCCCATTTTCTAATTGGGTTGTTGTGTAAAATTTTTTTTTCTTTTTCTTTTTATTTCTATACTTCGAGTATATAAGGATTACATTGCTTGTGGGGAATTGGGACGCACTATCTCTCCATTCTTTTGTCATCCCCTCCTCCTCTTCTTCTTCCTCCCCCTCCATCTCCTGATCCCCTTTCCACTGGCCAAGAGCTGTCTCCTTACAATCTATTATCAATCTTTTATTTTGCTCTTTATTTATAATTTGGGTTTCTCATATAAGATATTTAAGCTTCTGTGTCTAATTCATTTCATTTAACATGATGTCTTCATGTGCATCCATTTTCCTATGATTAACTCATTTATTCTTGACAGCAGAGTAGTTTTCCATTTCTTGTAAACATCACATTTTCTCTATTCAGTTATCTGTTGATAGACGTACAGGCTGCTTTTTTTTTTGAACCAGGGATTGAACTCAGGCCCTTGCACTTGCCAGGCAAGTGCTTATTCTACTGAGCCATCTCCACAGCCCCAAGGCTGCTTTCAAGATTTAGCCACTATGAATTTTCTTTCAAGTCTAGGTGATAGTGGCTCCTGTCAGACAAGGGTTGCAAGCATTTGCTTAGTTTCTACCTTGTTTTTCATTCTGTTGACATGGCCTTGTGCAAAGCAAACATTTTTAATTTTTGTAAAGTACACTTAGCATTGATTTCTATTTACAGATCCTGCTTTGAGTATCAAGTCTAGGGATTCCTTTTATTCTGAAGGCTTTCTCTTCATGTTTACTACTGACACTTTTATATATCAACCTGTGATCACTTTGCAGCAATTTTTAAAATAAAGTGTGTAACTTAGATCAAGATTTATTGATTTTTGTTTTTGTCTGTGGAAGAACAATTGTTCCAACACACAACTGAAAAGCCTATATCTTTTCTTCGTTAAATTGCTTTTGCACCTTGTTAAACATCAGTTGATTTTTGTGTGAGCTGTCTACTTCTGGGTTGTCTGTTTTGCTACACTGATGATCTCCCCACTAGTACCTCCCAGTCTTGATTACTGTAGTTACATACTAAGTCTTAATATTAGATAAACCTAACCTTTCCACTTTATTCTTCTTCTGCCAAAATACACTATTAATACAATAAGTACTGCTTTCCCTTGATAATGTTTGTGTGTTATATTTTTTCATTCATTTTCTTTCAACCTGTCCATCTGTTACCTATACAGCGAGTTTCTTTTAGACAGCATACAGTTGGGCCATGTTTTGAGTCAATCTCTACTATGTCTTTTAATTTGCACCCTTAAAATATTTACATTTAATATGATCATTGACATCATAGAGGCTAACTGTGCTATTGTTTTTGTTTTCTTTAAGAAGTTTGTTTCTCTGTTTTTCCCATCACTTGGTGGGTTTTTGGAATATTTTTCAGAATTCCATTTTTTATTTATCTATATTGCTTTTGAGTGTATCTTTTTGTATAATATTTTAATGGTTACTTAGGTATTGTGTTATTTTTATGTATATTTTCAGAGTTCTGATGTGATTTTACCAATTTGAATGAACAGAACCCATCTCTACTTAAGTACCATTATGTTTTTGACTTTCAATATCATTGTCTTCTTTTCCCTTCATATTTAGAGCCATAGGAAAATGTTATAATTTTTCTTTGACCATAAAACATAATTTGAATAACTCAAGACAAAGCCATTCTATGTAATATATATATATATATATATATATATATATATATATTTTTTTTTTTTTTTTTTTTTTTTTT
>NDGM011251326.1:0-12144 GCA_002564305.1 Octomys mimax | reverse complement strand
GCTTTGCTAAGCTTGTTCTAAGTAGGTGCTTTAGACCACTGAGCCTTCTCACCAGCCCCTGTTATCTTTGGTAACACAGCCCTACTATTAACAGTCCTCGTAGGTGAGCATCTTATAGTATAATTTTGCTGTTTATTGTATTTTCTGACTCACTCAACATAAAAATCTCTACTTCTTTAAAGATTTTAAATTTGAAATAATTTTAAACTTACAGAAATTACTTTTTAAATGTTTTTATGGAAATCTTCCAAAAATATATTTTCTATATCTTATTCATAATCTCTGAATGTTAATATTTGACATTTTTTTTCATATAGCGCACAGACACTATTTCTTCTAATTTATTGAGAATATATTGTGGCCTAATAGATTTGTTTCATTGAAGGTTTCATCATGTAATTTTACGCAAAAGGATTACATGTTTGAGCCAAGCCTGAGCAACTTAGCAAGACTTTGTCTCAAGATACAAAATTTAAAGAGGGCTAGCAATCTAATTTAGTCCAAAGGTTCTGGGTTCATTCCCTACTACTATAAAGTATAAAAAAAAAACAAATAAATAAAAATAATTGCTATTTTATTGTGTGTGACCATGGTCAATTAACAGAATCAGGAAGCAAGCATGGATCTGAGATGGGAGTATCATAATTTTCCTTGGGCTTATGCTCAACTCCTGAGCTAAAGTGATCCTCTCACCTTAGCCTCACAAGTAGCTAAAATTACGGATATAGGCTAGGATGCTTGATTCCTAATGAATTGAGGGTTTTTATGTATGTGTGTCTATTTTCATGTATGTTTTGTTAATCTAATCTTTCGTTTTCTGATTTAAAATGATTTGTTATGAGATCTCGTCCGTTGTCCAGGCTAATGTCCAACTCCTAAGATCAAGGGATTGTTCCCCCTTTGCCTCACAATCAGCTGTGTCTACAGCTGTACCACCAGTACTCTGCTTCATCCAAGTTTAATCAGTTGTCCCAGTGAAGTACTTTATGACAAATTCAAAAAACAATGTCACATCCATGATTCAACCTATGATTTTTTTCACACTGGGATTCAAACTCAGGACCTCATGCTTGCCAGGCAGATGCTGTGCTGCTGAGCTGTATCTCCAGACCTATCTCCATGGTTGTAGGCAGCCTGTAGCAGCCATCATATTTCATGTCTTTCAAACTGGAACACTTCCTTAGCTTTGAATTTTATGACCTAGCTATTTTTAAAGATTGAAGGCCAATTTTTTTTTAAACTTACTTGTATTGAATTGATATTTCTTCATAACATTCTGGTTCTTAATTTTTGTTGGGAATTATACAAGTGAATATGTGTCATTTTTTTGTGCATGTCAAAGGGGTACTTCATATCTTTTATTTCAATAGTGGTGATAAATTTGATCACTTGGTTAAAGTGATAAATGTCAGGTTTCTTTGAGGGTGTATATTTAACTTGTTTTAAACTGAGCTCAACTTTAGTAGAAATTCTGTAGACTGGATTGAGGATGTATTCTATGCAGCAGGTTTGCATTGTTATTGACAAAGATATATGGTGTATTATCATGTTGAAACTATCTTTATGTTGATAGCTTTCAATTTTCCAGAAATTCAGTAATGTAAATGTGAATCTCAAACATCTCAGCTGTCAGTTCTGTGACTATCATTTTTCCAGATTTGGTGTTTCTCTAACCTGTTCTTGGAAACTAGAAACTCTCTCACCAGCCTCCTGTTGTTTTTACTGTTATCCTTTATTCATTCATTTATAAAATACTTTTGAAAGGACATTTGTACTCAAACAATATGCAATCACTATTGTATATCTAATAAGTTCCACATCCACTGATTCAGTCAACCTCCAATCAATATTTTTAAAATTGCATATAAACTGAATATGTAGAGAAATTTTCTAGTCATTATTTTAGCAACAATGCAGTGTAACAGATATCAAGGAATAAGTATACATCATGTTTTTAAATTTCTATTTAGTATCTGTTAACATCATAAAGTGCTGATTGCACATAATGAGGTCAGCTATTTTTTCTGTGATACATTTCACATTACAAACATTGTACATAGTGTAAATAAAGTTTTTATCAACGGAGGTACATTTTTCCAACTCTAATCTCATTTACAGACAGGATATGAATTTTGTACCTCTGAGAACTGAGTTAAGAATAGATACAAAAAAACTAATAATTCTTATATTCTTTTAAAAGATTTTAATATAAGTTTATATATTTTATTTACTTGTAGAGTGATTTAGCCTCTGCAAAATTCATAGACAATCTTTTTCATATTAATAAAAAATGATTCAGTAGCAGCTATGTCAAAGCTATAATGAAAATGTCCCGTGAAAAAGAAAAGTTTTCAGCCTGTCCCTATGTTCATACCTTATTTTGGACAATAAGCCTTTTGGGGGAAAATAGTGTTTAAAAGAAATGTATGTTAAATACTAAATAATATTATTCTTTTCAAGTTCCCAATAGTTACTTTAAAACCTTTATTAATATTAAATACTGTCACTGAATAGTGGAAATCTTTTTGTTTCATAATATTGGCATTCTAGCAGATCAGGGTATCAGGCACTGATCATTTTCTGTTGGGGTTTGAGTATTTGCTTTGTTTTGGACAGCTGGTACTTCTATAACTTAAAGTATGACTTTCTTCTGGGTTAAACTACACTAAGATCATTCTAGCTCTTTAGATGTGATAATATGCAGCACATGCCTAAATGTGATCTTGTATTCCACATTTATGAAAATCACACTATTGATCAGATCTCCGTGGGTTAGATAGCTTATTTTGGGCAATTCATATTTTTCCTCAAAATTTAAGTGATTTTTTTATAGTTTGCTTTCATTCAAAATTACTTGGAAATTTCATTGTAGGGTGAATAAGCCGGACATATCTGCTGAGCTCTGTATTCTCTACTATATGTACACATAGATACGATATATATGACAGATAATATATATATATATGAAATATATTACATGTGTTTATAATATATATATGAGTTTAGAATATATATATATATATATATATATATATAATTTCAGTTGGAGTCCTGTGTACAGTATTCATAAATTCAAAGATTACATGAGATTATTTGGATCTGGGCCTTCAATTCGGTCATCATTTCTTCATGGCTTTGTTAGCTTAGTGCGTCACTTCCCTGTGACCTCGTCATCAATAGATAATGGAATACTACTTTTTACAGAATATTTTTTAAGTGCCATGTCAAATAATTCCTGCATATTATATTTCTAATAGCCCTGAGTAATGTAACATAAAATTACATGCATTATATTAATACATCTTATATTGCCATATATTGACATTTTCTCCACATATATTGGATGTTAATTCGTTATAGCATATATTTGGAATGGACTTGTAATCAAAAACAAATACAAAGTATAGGCGTATCTTCTTTTAGTTCTATCAGTATGAATGAGTGCTCATTTGAGAATAATCTTAGATGTAAATCTGAGGAAGCCTTGACTCTGAGAAGTGGCCAAGGAGAATATTGTCACCCTTTATCTTGTCCAAGCACCATGGGATTGGCTCAGACCTCAATACAGGGTGCTTATGCTTTAAAGCTATAAAGTCATTGGGAGGGTCCTATATACACCTGGTGTCTAACAGTTCAAAAAACATTTTCTTGGTATGTAGTTACTTGCTATTTATAAACATCAGATCAATTTCTTTGGTGAAAACAGTGGAAAAGTAACCTCGATATGTCATTTGATAATTTTGAAAATACAGCAACTCCCCTGCTCTGTTGTTCCTTAACAGTCAATTTTAGATGAAATAAATTTCCATAATATTATCTACTCATCAATATAATGTTATTAATACCTTAATTCCTCTATATATTAAGATTTTATATATTTTGTTTATTTCATGTACTTTGGTGGTAGGAAGTAACCTTGGAATAAAGCAGAAACTAAGTTTACAAGAAAATATTGGCATCCTAAAAAGATAAATTTAATAGAATTTCTGCATGCATTTTATCTGAGCTGTAGCTCCTGAGAAATGAAAGAACTGTGCTGCTTAATGTCTCAGAAGTTTTTAGGAAATATAAAGTACACAAAATTGTCAGCTTTAATAGTTAGATGGAAATTTGCATATCGTAGGAGATCAACAAGAATGTTGAAAGATGGGGTTGCAAAACATTAATTTTTAATCTTATATCATTTGACTAAACAGATTTTGTTTTATTGTTCATCTAGATAGATATGTGAACCATAGGACTTTTACCTCTGCTTCATATTCCCTTAGAGCTGTATAGAAACAAAATCACATGAAGAAAAGTGAATTTTACAACATTTTACTTTTTTAGTTAGTTCTTTGTACATGTAATTACTGTGTCTATGTCACCAGGCCATTGATGACTGCCTATCTATAGTTTATGTTGACTTTCATTGTTCGTATACCTAAATGCCATCTGCAAACTTTTTCCTTCTACAAGAAGTATGGTAACAATATGTAATCATGTATAAGATTGCTTTGCCTAAATACAACCACTTTATGGGCTCATTTTTCAATTTGCCTGTCTCTGTGAAAGTGAATCAACATTTAGAAAGTATATGAGAGAATGTAATTCATTTTAAAATTGGACAAGCCTGACTATATTTATTATCGGAAACTTGGGTCTCATGTCACCGTCACCTAGCCTTTGATCATGACAGAATTTTAGAGTAATTAAGGTGTATCAGTTTATAATAATATTTGTGAAATAGCCATGAATCCTATAAGTTATCCATTTGTAAGCAGGGAACACATGATACTACATAGTTGAGGATTATGGAATATACAGTTTCAGTGCAATGCTCAACTCTGCATTTATAGTACAAAAATCAGTGTTAAATGAAAAAGAATTACATTTTGATAAAATTCCTTATACAAAATCAGGAATAGTATCTAGTTTGCTAGCAACTTCCCTAAAAATACATTGGCTTGGTCAAAACTTAAGGAATAGACTATTTTAGCAAAAATCTTAAATATCTATTCCTATAACTTGTATGATGAGCATATTTTTGAGAAAATATAAACTCATGTAAAAGAATAACCTAAGAAAATTTCATTTTATTATTTGAATTGAAATATGATGACTGTTATTTTGTTTTCAATATATTGAGCTAAATCTGCTTGTTCTTACTACAATATAACTATTATTCAAGATAATGCATTCAAAAATTACTTGTCTTAAACATCTAGGACTCATGGACAAGCATCTACTTATCATGAAACTTCAGTATAATATCTATAATATAGACTTGGTTTTAATTTATGTAAGGCATCTTCAAGCTACGCAATTCTATATTTTTATGGGAGACATCATCTGGAAGTAGGAACAGTGTCATTGTAACATTTTAAAAATATTTTATAAAGAATGTAATTTCTTCAAGAGATTGCATTCTCTTTGAAAGTCACTTGAAATTTCTATATGAAAAAAAATCCCCTAAAATCAATACCAGTGAAAGTTAATCAGCAGTAGAATGATTACAAGGTGCCTTATTTATCATTGGAAGGCCCCAATAGCTGTGTCTGTGATGATCTTCATATCTAATTTGAAAGATCAGACAGAGGAGAAGCTTTCTCTGGTCATGTCACTCTTAATTTGCAAAATATGGCCATTATAACCTTTTCGTAAGATAGCAACACACTTTTGTGAGCACACTGTAAAGAAATTAATCAATATGCCCAATTATCTAAGATTTTACTAGCCCTGTTCCCATCTTAAACTTATCATGGATTCAACATTTTTATAAACTAAGCAGAGAATCCTCATATATCCTATTGCATTATGTAATTGTGTATAAGAAAAAGTTTTAAAAGGCAGATAATTGGGTCATGCAGCTGCTTCCAAAATATTTAGTTTCTCTTTTCATTGCATCCTCTACTTTTCCTCACTGAAGTGCAGAGATTGTGCATACTGAGTTACAACTACTTCCCCCTAAGTCTTCAATGGCTGCTATTTTATTAGTTCATAATAAGCGATGATTGAAAGGGCATCAATGCTAGTGGCAGGCAAAACTCACCAGATTTATTTTTCTTAAACTCTTCTGCAGAGCATGCTCATCCCTCTGGGGACTGACTTCCCCTTCTGCTTCTTTTGTTCAAGTGGTTACAGTGGAAGCAACTACATTTTCCCAAGGTAACTACATCACATCATTGGAGAGAAAGGCAGAGGCTGGATCCTGACACAAGGCTAGTTAACCTAACAGTCCATTTTCAGGATTTTATAGACAAAACTGAAAAACGTTCACCCATTAAAACTCTGAGATCTTAAATGGAAATGATGCAAATTTACAAGTTGATGGCAGGATCTATTTTGTGATATGTGGTTTTAAAAATAGAAGAGCAATTCTACAGAGGAGCAGAGAAAAGAATGAAATCAGTATAAAGAGAGAGGCAGAGTTGAAATAGGAAAAGCTGCTTCTGGTTTCTCCTTAGTTTTTGGATCACCAGTTCCAGCTCACTCCTTCACTCAGCTGGACTCCTGACCTTGGACTGCGTGAGAAAACCACACATGCATTTAGTAAACTCTCTTTTGCTAAATATACTTTAAATGGGTTTCTATAACTTAAAATTGAAAGAATTATCTGTGCAGTTTTTTTCGTAGTGTATACATTCCAGGCATCACAGAATGTAAATGCAACAGCCACATAACTATGCTCTTACAAAGTAAATGAAATTAAATATCTCAGAGATACGCCCCAGAGAAACAGATTACAAAAAAACTCATGTGTGTGTATGTGTGTGTGTGTGTGTGTGTGTGTACAGTCAATTAGCTTTCGAAAGTAATTTTTGAGTGACCTCAGTGAACCAGGCAACAATGTTAATTAGACAAAAATAAACAAATGCAAAAGTGAATAACCTATTCGAGGATAAAAATATTAGCTAAATCATTCCCAAAATTAGTATAGCATTTTTAAAATGGGGAAAATATGAGGTAAGGGAAAGCAGCCAAATAAAGAAACCTACATGAAAACCTAGCACCTAATTCAAACGGTGAATTGCAACTCACTGTTACTAATCAGATAGGCTTTTGTCAGAAAGCTAGTATGTTCTAAAAGCTTTGCTCAGTTGCCTGATGGCCATATTCCACTTTTTGGTAGAAGAACGTTTTATTTATGTTTTAAAGTACTACAACCCATTTTATTGAGTAAAGGTATGCTTATATGCAATATTCTTTACAGCAACTTATTCAGAAAACTCTTTAAAAGAGAATGTAAGAATGAAACGCAATTTCATCTCAGGCATACTTATGGTTTAACAATGGTTCAGTAACACATTTGGGAAGTTCCAATTCATTCAGTGTGTTTGTGAGGGTGTGCTAGCAGTTTTTTTGTTCTGTCTTTTCCTGTGAACCCAGAGCTCCATCCAGGATTATTCACACCATCTTTAGGAAGATATACATAAAGAAGTAGCATGAAGCATTTTGTTGGTTTGTAATCCTTGTTTTGGAACCATAATCAATACTGTTGTAACATTCAGTGATATTCTAACAAATTCTATGAAAGCTATAACAGAAAAAGTTATGCTGTGTGACTTCCTAAAGTTACAGAGTGATGCATACACTATTAACTGTGTGCACAAAGAAATTGTACATTTAGTTACCATGGCAGTGCTATTCTATTTGCTCTACAAGAAACAAAATGGTACTTTAACTACCATGTGATTTGGGAAGTTCCATTTCCAAGGTAAAACTGATAAAGTTGGTGTAAAGTTGTAAATTTGAGCTGGCATCTTTCCTTTGACAAAAAAGATGTTTTGTTGTTTTTAAAGAAAAGATACTTGATGACATGCCTGGGTTTAACTATTGTTCTCAGTAATTTACACCATTGAGCAAAAATTAAAGTTTCCTTGACCTAAATTGTAAACATCCACACATAGGACTGGGTAAAAATTGAATAGCCATTAAGAAAAGTGTTTTCTTACTTTCTGTCCTCTTGGATTCCATCCCAGAATTGTGGAACACATGACATTAATGACCCCTGGAATTAATATTGTAGTGCAATCAATGATCTGACATATTCAATGATCCCAATAAGAAATATTTATTGTACCCCCTAATTAGTTAGTGGAAACAGTTCATCAACTGTTAGGTTTTTAAGTGTAAGAATGCTCCAGCCTGTATATACTTGATGACAAAATAGAAGAGTAAATCCATGACAAATTTGAGAAGGCATGTGTGTACTTATAGATATGTCACCAGGCAAAGCTGTTAAGTCCTTTGCCTGGCCTCACTTAGCACTCTCTACCTACCTCCATTACCCATTTATATTGCCTTCCAATTAATTTTCTTTCTATACCATCGGGTTACCAGCTTTTTGAAGAAAATAATACCCTTATTATTTTCATTAGGATTACTGACCATCAAACACATAAGAAGTAGATACAGAATTAGTCAGTTTTCCATCTCTAGAACACAACACCCAACAACCACAACTTAGAGTAAGAGAGGTTTGTTAGACTCACAGTTTCAGGGGAGTTATCCAACATATGCTGGCTCCAAGGTGGAAACATTATGGTGGAAGGATGCATCAGAACAATGCTGCAAAGCTCGTGGGCTCAAAGAAACGGAGCAGGGGAACAGTGCCAGAGAGGAGGAGTTGGAGGAGGAGAGCCAGTTTCTGAGGCCATGAATCCATGAGCCACCCAGATATACCCAGAAGTACACTTTGAGATTCTATCAAAGAAAAATGAAAAGGAAATAATCTAAGATCTACTGGTTTTCTAAGATCTATTTTCTTCTAAGGAAATAGTGTGGATTGTGCTTACTTCTGATTTTTGCCTTCTCTAGTGAAACAGTAGGAAAAAGCCAGGAATTAATGAATCTTTATTTCCCCATTTTGAAAAATTAAATAATTGATACCTTTAGCAATGTGCAAATGTGTACTAAATTTATAAAAATATCCTCAATTTCATCTTTAGTACTTTTTTTAGGTGATAAAAATCTAACCAACAGCTTCACTCAGATTATTGTAAGCTGTACCTGAAGTTTATGAAGTTTTAATGTGATAATGCAGAAAAGATGATGAAGTTTGAAGTCTATATTTTGTGTTTGATTCTTTATCAATAAAAAAACCAGTATTAAAGCTTTGAAGTTTTCCTGATAATAATACATAGAATATGTGGAAAACTGAACTTGAAATTATAGCACATGAGAATTATTTCAGTTTAAAAGAATAAACAGTATATTGCACAGTTCAGTGGTTTGTCTTTAGAACAAATGCATTAAGTTCCTATTCTTCCATAACTCCTAGGCTACTATACTAATTCTTTGTGGTAAACAATGTTCTATGTTTTAATTTCTCTAACCGCAGGTAATTTTGATCTCCCTTAAAACAATAAATAAAATAAAATCCCTCTTAAAGCTAAACCAAAGCTATGTCTTAGCTTGAGTGACCATCTCAAAGTCATTTCTCGTATCTTCCTCTCCTACTAAACTGGAATCCATTCTCATTCATCAGCATAAAAAAGTACGCTTTTTTCGACAATATTTTAATGTACATGACTGATGCAGTCAGTTTAGTGTGTTTTAACAGAAACCTCTTTTGTGGATTGTGCCTTGATGTCCATCCAAAGCTTCATTTGGTCATAGGTGGTTATTGCAGAGGTAGCTGAATCTGAAGTGGGTGATTCTGGGATTAATTCATGGTGTCATGCTAGGATCAAGGGCACTGGATTAAGGATGTGACTGCTATCTGCTCTATGTAGCTTGGATGAGCTATAAGTAATAGAAAGAGCTTTGGTCATCCCTCATTGCTTTGGAAGTGAACAATTTCACCTCTGTGATTCCTGTGTGCCTTACCGCCCTGCTTGGGGGCAGCTCATTACAAAGTAAACCTCTAATAAACTGTGAGCTACATAAATTTTTCCTCTTTTAACTTTGGTTATCAGGCATTGTGTCACAACACAAAGTCACTGGGACAGACTCTAAACCAAGTCACTTCTAAACAACAAAATATATTTCTCACAGATATAAAATCTGAGAAACAATCAAGTTGTTGGTAGAGGTGTTTGGGGAAGATCCATTTCCTTGTTGACTGACAAAGATCTTCTCACTCTACCTTCCCATTATGAAAGAGATAAAAGACCTCTTTTCAAGGGAATTAATTCCACTTGTGAGAGTTCAGTCCACATGACCCAGTCACAACTTAAATTCCCTTCTCATCATTCTCTGGGGCTGAGGACTTTGGGACATACACATTGTGGCTATGGCAAAGCCAACTTATGAATTTGTTGGAGTCAAAGATTCTAACTTAAACAGTTTTTACATGAAAGGTCAGAAGACAGTTTGAACATTTGGGGAGGAGCCAAATATTTGTCCTTTATCATGGAACTCAACCTTTCAGTGACAGCCTAAGATAAGAAATGTTGAATGAATTCTTTTATTGGAACTATTTGTTTAGCATGTAGTCTGGTATTTCAATATAAATAAGGGTTTGTCATAAATTTGAAAAAATGTGCTGACCTCAGTCAGTGGAACATACCCTGAAATCCTGTTGCATTCTCTAAAGGCACACTACATTTATTCATAGGAAAAAACCAAACCATAAATAACCTTTCTCTTGCTATGATTCAAATAAGCCATTAATATTTTAACTTATTTTCTCAGAAAAATCCAAGCAGAATAATACCATATATAAAACTTATAGAAGCATGTCGTTTTAGAGAGAAATATCAAGAATCACCAACACAATTATCTAACTGCTGATATCCTTTTGGAAATGAACTATTTGAAAGTCCATAGGAAGTAGACTCTGTAACATTATTTGAATACTGTAAATGCTAGCATTAAATATTAAACATTTCTGTATTTTGGATTGTTACTCAGTTTGAATTTTGACTCTAAAAACACTAAACACGCATAGAAATTATTTATTTTGATTTAAACATTTGACTCATATATGACCAAATATTAAAATGTTTCCATTGTTAGATTTTTATAACGACAAATTGCACAAGTGAAGGAAATGTGATTAGATTGTGACATTTAATAAGCAAGTGCTTCTTATAATTGTCATTTCCTTGAAAGTTAATGTAAATGAGCATTACTTTTCTTTTTAATGTTACTTTTTATATCAATTTAAAAAACACATATGTCACACACATTCTATTTAATAACACTGTGATTATAGCTAAAATCGCAACTCTTTTAAAGTAATATTTATCATGAAATTAAAACTTACATATAAGGAATAAAATGAAGTGTTAAGGGTCAGACAACAGTGTCCCTCATCTTTCTAAATAACTAAAGGTTGTGAGCTAAACCTCTAGGTGTTAATTCATATAACAGAAAAAGCAAACATTTTCTCACCCTACCTTGACTAAGTACATATTTATATGTATTCTAACCTTCTTCCACTGAATCTCAAAATGACACAATAAACTTAAGAAATCCCTCAGAAACTTAATGCCAAGGCATTTTTTTGAGACAGGATCTTGCAATACAGTGCATGCTGGCCTTGAACTCACTATGTAGTTCAGGCTGACCTTGAACTCACAGCCATCCTCCTGCCTCAGCCTATAGAGTACTGGGATTATAGACCAGATATGATTTTGACTGTAAATTTATAGACTATTTCACTGACTTCTACATCCTGGAAGGGTTTATGGACAGTTAGAAAACAGACATTTAAAAACCTAAATTATTAATTCATATTTGACCTGTGCTTTTTCTGTGTCTGTTAAAGACACTGGCTATTTAAGAAATAGGCACTGGCTATTACATTTAGAGTCCACATAGATATTTAATTTTTTTCTTTTTTTTGGTGGTACTGGGGATTGAACTCAGGACCTTGCACTTGCCAGGCAAACACTTATTTTCCTGAACTATCTCCCAGCCCACCTGGATATTTAAAAGTTTTAATTTTAGTGCATCTGCAGCGACATTTTTTTCCAAATAAAGTAATAATCATGTTTCTGGGTCACATATGTTTTGAGGGTGACCACTTGATTCACAGCAGTGTTACTCTTCAAATGTCAGAGAAATCACTGTAATAGAAACATAAAAAGTATTACACAGGCAAGAACATATAACAAGAGTGAAAGGAATGACTACTACAAAGACAAAATGTGCAATGTATTAATTGTTGTAACTCTCCTACCAACCTGTTTTGAAACTGTCTCATTGAAATTTTTT
>NDGM011251325.1:16238-29247 GCA_002564305.1 Octomys mimax | reverse complement strand
AACTCAGGCCCTTGTGCTTGCCAGGGAAGCACTTATTCCACTGAGCCATCTCCCCAGCCCCGGAAACTAATGGATTCAGAGGAAGATAGAACATAATGCTTGGCATATAGTAGGAACACCGTAAATGTCTGAATGAATAAATGAGCAACATAGCACTAACATACATAACAAAAGAACACATTCTGTAAGAGCTTATGCCTGACAAAAATACAGTCTGGAAGAGACCATGAGTGCTTTGAAAGATGAAAACCCCAAGAACCAAGGAAGGATGCCTAGGCTAGGACAAAGACCATAAGGAAAAGCCAAGAGATGAGAATTGTAGGTGAACTATTCAGGGCAGGAAGGAGAGAAACCTGACCCCAAGGCAAATGTTTTCCAGAAAGCAAGGAGAGGTGAGCATGCCAGGGGCTGAGAGAGGATGGGGGAGGGCAGGCTCAACAGGGCCTCCGGCCAGGCCACCCGCCACAGAAGGTGCTTGGGGATGTGGAAGGACATGGTAGAAGTGGTGACTGAGGAAGATCAGTTTGGCAGTGGTGTATGGAATGAACTAGAGGCTGAAGAGAATAAATAAAGAAAATTTTATTTGGTATATATGTGTATGCACCAAGGAGCAGCCAATTTTATAGTTTTCAGGAACTTATAAAATTGGAAGTAACCCAGAGGATACCCAGGGCATGAGCTGGTATTTTTCAACAAGATTTTTCAAATCTTGCCTACACCCCAAGATGCCAACTCCTGACATTCCCATTCATCAACCCACAGGGAAGTGGCTAGGAGGCATCATTTGAAAGAGGGACGTTGTACTGGGACAAAAATCACAGAAAATGCAAATGATGAAAAAAGTGTTGGCACCACACAAGCATATTACTACATTTAGTAGCATTCAAAGACACTTAAGTCATTTCCTTAGGAAGCTCTATTTGGCCCCTTTCCAATTCAGAGTGGCATTTTTATTATCATAACTGATAGCAGGTGTTTGTGAAGAAATCGATTAGTATGCAGGGATGGAAATTACATTTTCCAAATGAATTGCATAGTCGGCAAGATACGCTGAAATCTGTGTAGCAAAATGCAAGCAGCTATAAAGCATGTGCCAGCAACGTTATTTAAATAAATTTTCTAAACGTAAATACATATAGGAAAGTGCACCATCCATTATTTTAGGGGCTCCCTCACACATTCATGGAATGGCACTGCTGAGAGCTCTCATTCTTGGCGAAGCCAAATGACCATGGTGCCTGCCAAGCAGGATGGAGTGCTGCTTGCCTGCCTGGAACAGGGCTGTGACATCGCTCTGGGAAAGGGAGAGGGAGTGAGCAAGAGCAAGAGTGACAGCGAGTGAGAGCGAGAAAGAATGAGAGTTTCTCTGTCAAAGAAAATCAATACCACAGCCAATCTCATCATCATTTTTATAACTGGGGCATATAACTGATTTACATTCTTGATTAAATAATTTCAGGATTGGCATTGACAAAAAAATCCAAAAAACCTTGGCCATTCATGTGGCAGCAAAGTGGTTATCTTCTATTGGGTGAGCAATTGTACATTGTCTCCACTAACTTCCAGCCACCTGTTTGTAAACACTATTTAGTATCACGCTGCTGCCCAGAGTCCTCTCCTCTCACAAGGCCTCCTGGAATAAGCTGTTGTATTTCCTGGACCAGCGCTTTAGCAGTCTCTCTCTCTCTCGTATTTTAGGGAAGGGTCTACAGGGTGTTCAGGGTCTCACTACTAGATCGGACTCATAGTGATCAGCCTGTTTACAGCCTCCCAAGAGCTGGGATTACAGGCGTGTACCACCACGCCTAGTCTCAATTGCTGTCTCAGTGCGTACCGGAGGAGGGGCCAGCACAGCAGGCCTGGGGATTGAGTCCCCGGCCCCTGTGTCTGCTTGCAGGCTCTCTGGACCACAGCTTTAAAAGAAACAAAATCCTAATAATTTCTGAACTTGTGTGATTTCTCAGTGTGTTAAAGTCCAGAAACTTGAAATGTCAACTCTTTTTCTTTTTTCTTTAGTTTTCTCTAAGACACTGTTTTAGTTTTAATAAATATGTCATAACGTTGCCATGATAAAAGTTACTCTTAAGAGGCTGACCAAAGAAATCCACTAATGAATAACTATAAGGATTGAAAATAAAGTACAGTGTGAATCTTTGTGTAAGACTCTCCCAGGTGTTCTGATAAACGGGATGTGTAGTTAAGAGATATCTCATGTGGATTACCAATTTTCAACTTGAAGCAAAATACAATAAGACATTCTAAAGGTAAACTACTTTACATGTAATTAGGTCTTTGGAAATTTGGGGAGCACTGATGAATCTAGTGGTATCTTTAGATGATTATCAATTAATTCAACTACCTACCAAGAAATGAAAGGGTCTATAGCATACGAAAAGGAGATAAGGCCAAGGCAGACAGGCATTTATTATACCTGTTCAGTACTTTACATTTTTTTGTATATTGAAATTTTTGACTGAATCAAAAGTGAAACAAAGACACTGAAATTTTGGCTAAAAGGATTAAGGTGTATTTCAAAACTTGGCTAGTAAACTAACAAAGTGACACGATTATATGAAAATTGATCCAGAGATTAAAGTGCACGGATGAAGATATAAAAATATTATACAGTACCCTATTATATTCTTCACTAGATTCTACATAAACTTAGTCTTTATATTAATTATGGCCAAAGTGACCCTTTCCATCTCTGTATTACTGTGTTTCCATGGGAACCGATAACAATATGCTTAACTTCTTTGAGTACATAATCGGGCAAATGCCTTGAAATCTCTCTTACCAGCCTGAGCCAGCCACTGAAAAATAATTAGCAATACATGCAAACGGTAAGTTATTTTGGGTTATATCCCAGTAAGCCAATGGTATGTTAAATATCTTTTTTCATGCTCTGGCAAAATGTAACTAAATAATAAAGCACTTTAACATATTGTCGTTAGGAATAGCTGGATTTCTCCAGAACTATTAGTCTTCGTAGCTTTGATGAATGCTGTGTTTCACATTCTCCCTCTATTTTTCAAGCTATTCTCCTGGAATGCTCAGAACAGCCTGCTCGAACATGTATTTTCTTCCCATATGCAAAGGAAGTCTTTTACAATGGACTTTGTAGGCTGCTACCCAGGCAGGCACTTGTATGAACAGGTCCAGAAGAGAGGATAATGAGGACAGGCTGAAGGCCTGGAAGATAACACCACAGTGTCTGTGTGCCATCAGGGCCTTGCTCTACCATCTGTGACTCCTGTGGCTCTGGTCCCTTATGAGACAGAGCTGTAGTTATGGTCCAGTGACTAGAGGGAACTTTTTTTTTCTCCTGTATTTAGGACAGGGTCTATGAGGTGTATAGGGTCTCACTATGTAGATTGGACTCATAGTGATCCTCCTGTTTTCAGCCTCCCAAGTGCTGGGATTACAGGCCCACATGATCACACCCAGTCTCAATCATCATCTCAGCACACCCTGGGGGTGGGGCCAGCACACCACACAGGGGACTGAACCTCTGCTGCTGTGCTCTGCCTAAGCAGTCGCTTTAGTCTGCTAAACTATCAGGCCAGCCCTTAGAGGGGACTTTTTTCCCCTGTATTTTTAGGAAAGGGTCTACAGGCTGTTCAGGGTCTCACTGCTAGATTAGACTCGTAGCGGCTGGCCTGTTTCCTGCCTCCCAGGAGCTGGGATTGCAGGTACGCAGCACCATGCCAAGTCTCAATCGCCCTCTCAGTGTACCCTGGGCGTGGGGCTGTTACAGCAGGCCTGGCTGCTTGTAGGTACTTTAATCCACTGAGCTATTTGGCTGGCCAAAAGGGCACTTCTGATGGTCCACTGCCCTCTCAGCACTCTGAATCTTCTTCTGGTAATGCCCGAGGTTTCTAGATGTTACTCTGTGGTAGAAACATCATGCTGTGCACACATGTGCATGCTTCTCTTTGGAGAGTACCATGATGCTCCCGAGAGGTGACTGGCCTAAGGGTTGCCAGGTGGTCAGTTCTCCCCAGGGGAATGTGAGAGTGATGAATACCCTCTGTACAATCCCTGCTTCTGGGGCCTGAAAAAGTGTGGCTCTGTGAGGAAAGATGCCTTGGACTGTTCTGTGACCCAGAAATAAGCATTTTTCTTTGGCTAAGGTACTGAAAATCTGGGACTTATGAGCAGCTGGTGTTACTCTAACCAAGTGTTCTTTAAGCACAAATCTTGTGGCGGGTAGACTGGCACAGACATTCCTGGGCCGCAGTCCCAGGGTTTCCAGTTCCCGTGTGGCATGGACCCCAGCGTCTGGATTCCTCCACGTCCCTACTGCTCTCCCCATCCCTGCTCCCTGAACAAGGGCTGTGGCTTGCTTGGACAAAGCCTTCTGAAGAAACTGCATGCTCAGCTTGTTATTAGCTTTCATTCCATGGCTGCTGCCCTGCACCTGCGAAAGCAATCCTGTCCCGTCTCTGTGTCCAGGACCCAGGCCCGGCCCATGCCTCTCAGCACCATCTTGCAGATTTAGGGGCTGCCTTGGGTAAAAGGTAGTTACCACTCTATTCCTGGTCCTGTTTTGTCCCAATGATGGTAGTGGCCATATTAATAGTGCTGGTGATAACTAACAAATTTAGGCATGAGGCACTGTGCTCAACTTATTATTTCACAATCTCCAACTCCCTTGACCCCCACAAAACATGACACAGTAAATATAGATGATTATTATTTCTATTTCACAGGTGATAGAACTGAATTTCAGAGAAAGAGGTGGTACAGTCGGGTAGAGGCGCATGTATGACCTTACAACTATTTTCCCAGTTATAATACAGTCAGGGTAGGAGAGGCCACTGGGCAAACTTCAGCTTAAGGAAGAAGCCAAGGATCTTCCTGTAGCTCCTAGGAGAGCTGATAAATTCCCTTTCTGGCTCTGTTATGAAATTGGAGGAACCAAAGCTATTTTTTAAAATTAATTAATTAATTAATTTTTAATTCACTTGTAGCGATCCTCCTGTTTTCAGCCTCCCCAGCACTGGGATTAAAGGTGAGCGCCACCATGATTGGTCTCAGTAACCAGCTCAGCATGCCCAGGGGTGGGGCTGGCACAACATGTGGTACCCAGGATTGAACCCTGGTCCCTGTGCTTGCCTAAGCAGGTACTCAGTCTGCTGAACTATCTCTTGACCCAAAAGCTATTTAAAAGTAAACACATTTTCTGCATGAGAAATTTGGGGTAACTCAAATGAAAGATAAACTCACCCCACTGAATTCTGCAGTCCTAACTAGAACTACTTGGGAAGGGTCATCTCTTTGCCCCCCTGTAAGAAGGCTGTGGGAAGCAGCTGAGGTGGAGATTGACCACACATTTAGGGCTCGAGCAAGGCCAGCTCTGAGAATATGGAGTGTCAGAAGCGAGTCACGTGAATAGGTTGTTGGATCCAGCCCAGAAGGTGCCTGGCCCTGGCACTCCTCTCTGTTGACTGCAGCACAGAGAGTTTTGAGAATGCTTTGCTTTCAGTGTTCTCAGCAAAACACTGAGGCCTTGTACTTTTAGCCCCACTGTGGCTTTCCACCTTTTGACTATGTAGAACCGAAGGTTCAGGCCTCTCTGGGATGTTGCCGCCTCTCCACAGGGAGGTCAGGTCCCACCCAGTTCTGGCTTTCCTTTTACTACATGTCTTGTTTTTCTTAATCTCCCACTGTCCCTTCTTAGGCCCTGCTGGGTTCAGGGCCTATAGCAGATGGCCATGACTATTCCGACCAATCCCTGAGCTTGTGAGCCTTGGCTGTAATAAGGCTTCCTTATTACAGGGCATTGTGTCAGAGACTCGTGCTGATCTCAGGGCTCCTGAAGAACCAAAGGTAGAATTTTGCCCATCCACATGAACTCACCATTCTCATGCTGTTATAAGATTCCACTTCCTGCGGCTCTGACATCTTACAGTGCGGACCCCCGTGTCTACCCTCAGTGCAAAGACCAGGCCCTTCTCAGAAGACTCTGTGAAAGATTTAGATCTTCAGGTTGCTATCACCAGTGGTGCCTCCCAGGGGCCAGGCACAGAGCTGCAAAATATTGTGGGAGAGCCACCGAAGAGCCAGTCTTCTGCTACATAGCCTTTTATGGTGCCAACAAAACACAATTGATCTATTTTTCAGTAACACTTGTATCCCTACTGAAGCAGCAATCTTCCTCAAATTGCTCATGGAAATTCCTTCTGCTACATTTTTGCAGGATTATTATTATTACAACTTAGCATTGACATAACATTTTATGTTTGCGGTGTGTATTATAGTCTGCACATTAGCTATTATTAGGGAGAGCTAAACAGACACACAAGGCAGTGTCTATTTCCATCTTTGTGTGAGGCCAGTGGAATAAGGGTAATTTGGAGACTGCAGGTAAGATAGAGCTGTTATTATAATGGCTTAAATGTGAGTCTGGAGGCACCAGTGGCAGCAGGTGACTCAAGCAAAAAAATCTCTACCCTTCCCCCAGCACAGCTCTTAAAAATAAGGAAGTCTGCACCAGTGGCAAGCGTGTGAGGTGACGCTATTAAGATTCACATTGTGCCTTATCACTTTTCCACTTACACGGATATCTTCTGATACCTCCCCCATTCAGTCCCTTTTCTTCAGAGGAACAAAGCAATAAAAAGAAGCATGTTCACTTCTTCCAATATCAGGTGAAATCTGTATTAAGAAATGGTGAAAGATGCTCTGTCACATGAGAGATGCTGTGATTGATCCAGGGAAACCAGAATGGTGTGGCTCTGGCCCATAGCTGGGCACATAGCCCAGCACTCAACCCCTATGACCTGACTTTCAAGCCCCCCAGTCAGCTATAGGGAGAGGCACAGATGGGGGCCTGATGAGAACCAAGAAAATGGGTCATGACATCAGGGGAAAAGGGGACAGACTGGTGGAGGACTTTCATGACACAGCAGTGGCTGGGCTCAGCCTCCAGGAGAGGAGGCTGTTATATAGGGAAGTTGATGGCCACACATAATTCAGTTGCCACAGAAGTAGGAAATGGTTTTACTAAAGACCCAGTAAGCTCCAGGAGGAGGTGCAGGGGCTGCCTGGGCAGGACCAGGAGCAGAGGTGGGTGGGGGAGAAGGGCTAGCTTTTTACAGAGCACCAGTGCCAGGGACATAATAAGAGGGATCCATTTTTTCCATTTACCCTTTTCTTCTGATTAGATTTCAATTTTCCTCTTTGCTCTCATCCCTAGGTTAACTATTATTATTATTATTATTATTATTATTAATATTATTATTAATTTTCTTGTTCTCTGATGACTTTAAAGGCTTTAAAGATTCTTTTTTAGGGCATTCAGCTTTGATGTGACCAAGATAGATTACAAAACAACACGGTATGGAAAGAGGGTCCTCCACCAGCCCAGGCCACTTCCCCCACAGGCAGCACATCTCCCCTGAGGTGGGGGTTCTTCACTATAGTCCTGTTTCCCTGACTTCACTATGACCACAAGTTAGTGTTGCCCAAAGACAGAGGCTGTACAGCAGTTCTTGCTGAGAAATTTTTTTGTTTTCTTCTCACTCTGCAGCATAACATCTCCATTCTCAATTTCCAACCTATTAACTTCCCTTTCTGTTAACAAATGACCACCTCTAATCTCTTACAGGAATCCTTCTGCTCAAAAAGCAGTATTTGGCTTCCCCTGCTGTATATCCTTCTCTCCTCCTTTTCCCTCTCAGTCCCTCTCATAGAAGTACAATAATATCTTCTTCCAATCACAGCCCTGGCTGGTGGGGTGGTCCATAGGCCCAGTGTCTTAGGTTTCTCCTGTGGCTATGTCCTATGGAGGCTGGCCTCTACCAGGCTCATGTGGCACCCGGGAGTCATCTTGCCTTCTTACAGCTACAGCACACTGTGGGAACAGCCCCACCTGGAGCAGTCCTTGGGAGGCACACTGCCATCTCAGTACTGTGTCCTAAGCTTTCAGGGAGTGGGTTCCCAGTTCCTAATACTTTCCTCATCACTTTCTTGAGGTCCTGTTATTTCTTTCTTTCTGTTGATACTTTCTCAGTACCCTGCAACCATTTCTCTGTTGGTGAAAGGACTTTCTCTCCAGCTTTTACCATCCCACATGGCTCTTTAGGCTTCTCTTTCTACTGTGCTCATTCAGATTCCATTATTCTATCCATCTGCTGTACTCTGGAACTACTTTCTGCCTTTCCTCTGATGATATTTACTGTGACTGAATTCTTTCATAAAGCCTGCAGGCTATGTTTTCAAAGGACATTGCTTTGACCTACAAGGCGTTGTTGTACACTACATTTCTTTGTAGCCACATTTCTGCTATGACAGGTTTGGGGCTAGTTGAACCAAGCAACTTTGACCAGCAGCCCTTGGACCAGTCTCTTTGTGCAAGAGGCACCTACGGGGCACACATGGTCCCCAGACCAGAAGCTGGATGTGAGGAGGTTTTCTCTCTGGCAAATGCCCAAGCATGCCTGCTTCCCCTTCCTCTGATGGATGAGAAAATAGTCCTCGGCTGTGCTTCTAGAGTCAGAGAAGTGGTGACTGTGCCTCTGGCTTGCAACCTGTTTCTCTGTCAGGCCCCCTGCCTCTCCACAAACACACCTTTTTCCCAGGGAACCAGAAGGCACTCCCGACACACCTGCTTCAGCCTTGGTGAGTGGAATTCTCCTTGTGGGTCTCACTGTTAACCGGAGCAATCTTCTTCCCATTTCTCCTTTTACTCTTTCATTGTTGTCTGCATCAGCACTTCCATCCACTACAGATTTCTTTCTCATTCTCATGACACTATCTCAGCCTGTTTTGTTCTTTCTCACCTATTGCTGACAGCGGTTAATCCTTGCATGATAGGCCAATTTCCAGTGCATTCTGTACCTGTATCCCCTGGAAGTATTTTAAAAACAAGCCTGAGCATTGAGCCCTGGGCACTGGTATTTGTATACTCTTCCCCAGGCAATTCATTTATACCTGTGTGTGCTCACCAGCACCAATTCCACACATTGCCACAGTTTCTGGCTATCTGCAAAATGCTCTCGAACAGCTTTTTAACTGGTATTTCTCACAATCTCATCAAGGAAACAACTGGCATGAGCTTGATGACAATGCTATAAAAGCCAAGGCTCAGAGAAGAGACATCATTTGCCCAACTACACTGAAAACAACACTAAGTTGCTCCTAGGAGCCTCTGACTTTGACTCAGTTATTCCATTTTCTCACTCTGGCCAGGATTCCAACCTCTCCTGCAGGGGACACACACGTTCTCTCAGGGTCTGCATCTCAATGCTGTCCTCAGACCTCGACCGCCCAAGTGACTTTCTCGGACAGTGCATCAAGTGAGCCTGGCAACCCTTGTCAGGCCTGGAAAGCGGGAAGGGGGTATGGAAAGAAGCCAAAGATCTATTTTCAGAGCTCTTGATATTTCATCCCTGCTGATGGCTCTGGTACACATTCTTCTACCAGACAAATCTCTCATTAATTCTTTTCATCCTCAGAGTTTGTGTGCTACAAAATTCTGCTTCAGCAAACTCGGTATCCATCTTTTCTGAGTCCTTGGGCAGAGAAAGTGCATGTGTTTCATAAACTGTCTAGATGGCTAAATTATAGCAATTTTTCCTAGCGAGAGAGTTATTCAGATATTAAACCCTCTTTATAGTAAGCATGATAACCTTTCTCATATCCCCACAAATTTTTTTGCTTTGCTCATTAAAATGATTTTAGTTTCTGATGAGTATAATTTTTCAGGTAGCAATACTTTATTTTACCAGTAACTCCTTACAAAGCCCCTACACTGCTGAAGCACCAGTTAAGCACAATTAATCAGATGCTAAATGCTTTTAAACAGCTCTATCTCTTTTTTTAATTGAGAAATAGAGCTGTTTGGGCAAGTTTATGAGGTGACCTTGATTAAATTAAAGAGGTCAGGGATGGAAGAGACTTCAAACCCATATTCAATTTTTTTTAAAAAATGACTTCCTTCTAATTAAGCAGGAATTAGCATGAAATATTTTGTTTCTGAAAGGTTAAAAGAATTCCTCTGAGAAGGCAGCTCTCTTGTTAGCAGCTTTTTATTGAACGTGAGAGAAAAAAGTGGTATGGATAGTTTTATAGAAAGTGCTTTGCTAACAGGGTGCTGATAATCTGCTATCCACTATGACAGTCCTTCTGAGCCTAAATCTTATATAGAAAGCACAAAAAGTCAGTGATCAATTTCTATTGCAAAACCCAAGGACCTACCAACTTTCACTTACTAAGAAAATCAAGTACATTTTACATTTGAAGTAACCCCTACTTAGTCCTAGTTCCACTCTCTCCTCACTGACTTCTTTACTCTTTCTCTCAGTGTCATCCTTTACCTTGCAGTATTCCTCTGGGGTATAGTGACTCAAGACCATCTCATTCTTCCTGTCCTAAAGGGCTCCATATGGAGAAGCAATGCACAACTAGAGGGGAGATTCCACCTGGACACAAGCTGGAGCTGGGGACTCTGGGCTGCTTCTGGGGACAGTGGCCTGAAGGAAAACCAGACACGCTCTTTGCATCCCACTGCCCCTATCAGCCCCAGGGTCAGGCAGACACAGATTGTACATAGGAGGGAGGTGGAAGGGTAATGGGGAAAGGAAAGGGGCTTTGAGGTCAAATAATGACTGTGAGATACACAGCAAATATTTTTCCTTCTATTTTTGGTCTGAAATGAAAAACAAAATATCTTTTAAGAGATGAAAATTAGGTCTACATAGTTTTCATTTCATACCACTTATCTAAAAAGCTGTCACTCAGCTAGCACATCCAATGGCATGTGCTTGCTATTTGGAGAGAAAAGGACCCTGAGCTGGCCCATAAGGATCATGGGGGGTGGAAGATCCTCCCAGTGTGCACACGACCATCCTGATTAGCTTAAAACAAATGCAGAAGGTTCTCTAGGGCAGGCAGGGCTCAGGTAGATGAATTCCTAATTATGAGACACGCTCAGCTTTCACAGTTCTTTTTAATAGGGTTTCCTTGCAAACTTTTGCAGTGAGCTAGAGACAACCGTGAGCAATGACTGTCTGGCTCCAGATCCCATGGTATTCTAGGTAAAGAAAAAGTGATGATAGGCTCAGTAGGCAACATGCTTATATCAAGGACCGAGTTTCAAAATTATCTTATAAGACTTTGTTCCCTAATGTTTCCCCTAAATAGTACTTACAATCTCATACTGTAAGAATTCACCTAATATTTGTTTTCATTTTATTGCTGCTGTGTACTATGACACAGGGCCAAAGAGCTAAGAATAGAGAAATACTTAATTTGTTCTATGATTTTGGAAAATATGGTTGTGCTTGCATTTGTGTGGGAAAGACAGCAGTGGTCCTATTGGTCACCTGATGCAGAATTCAGACACAGAAACAAAAGTTTGCCAAGTGCTTCTGTTTGAAAAACAAATTGTTTTCAAGCAAAAGCATTCATGAACTGAGTCAATACTGCAGATGGCTTTAGGATGCTAAGGCTATCCAAACTGCATTAGAAAACTCTAGTTGCAGGTGGCAGCCTTTCACAAACTACTGATTGGCAATTCACTGAAAGAAGAATGAACACTCTCAGCTTACCTCCAAAAGATTTACCAAGTATTCCTTATAGATTAAGTTGCACCTGAAAGTTCTAATCACAACCCCTACCCCAAAATATCCAATATAAACTTTTGATTATTATTCAAGAAACACAGTTCCATTTTTTCCCAAACATCTGGAGGAAGAAGAGAAGACGTGTTTCTTCTGCGACTTCTTCCAGATCAAACCTTCCCCGAGTCTGTGAATCTCAATAAGATTGATATTACTGTAGATGCTTTCTCCAGACTTTTATTTCTAAGATATATTGAGACTTCCATCTCATAAAGAAAACTGGGAATGGGGAAACAGGAAGATGCACTTCAATAACTCTTGAGATTAGATGGTGAGTCAATAACCTGATGGTCTTCAGGTAGGTGCCCCTGAGCCCTGGGAGTGCAGCTATAATGGGGGATTGGATGGGATATCAAAGGTCGGACTGATGTTACATCTCAGGCCAAGTGTCAAGTGGGTATTTACAGAAATGCCCTTATTTTCCTCCTTATCATTTTGGACAATACGGGAATGGATGATGCACATGGATGGTGATGATGTGTGTGGTTTACTGGGAAACATATTACATGTCACTGCTCATTCTTAATGTGCTCTACTTTTTCAAAGACTTTCATCATGCCTAAAGCCAAACTGCAGACACTGCTTTGAGGAAGTAAATGTCATTCAACTAGAAAAGGGACTGTGCCAATTTTCTGAATACTTTGGAAGGCTGACACTTCTGATGGAATGGGTTTAAAAACATTGGGCTTGGTGCATTGCTAATTTTGAAGTGAGTCTCCTTTCATTTAACAGAAAATATTGAAAATTATGAGAAGACTAAACACAAGGCCTATTTGGCTTTGTCTGGACTTACATTTTAGAGAAATAAACATCTTCAGTCACTTGTGCCCCAAATAGCATCATGGATCCACGCACACAGCAGGTATTCAAAACTGCTGGGTGATTTTTACTTGGCTACTGACTTTTATGATGTTACTTATGGCATTTGAGAGAGATACTGCAGTTGTTTTCCCATAAAATTCAGTGGCACCATGGAAAGGTCATTAGCCTGGAAAGAAGGAAGCTAGTATTGAGTTCTAGATTTTGTACTTACTCCCTTGGGCAAATAACATATCTTCCTGACATGGTTCTACACTTTTTATTTGGGAAGGAGAAGTTACACAAAATTTCTAAGTTCTCTTCTATATCTAAAAGGATTCATGGTTGTACATCTCACCTGAGTAAGAACTCCACAATTCTGCCAAAGTTAGATGTTGCATTTTTTTCCTGGATTTCTCATTTAAAAGGTATGCAAATAGGAGTAGTCCTTGGAATAGGAAAATTCTAAGATGAAGTGGTCTGGGAAGGTTAGAATATTATGTTGTTAAATATAGAAACTCTGGCTCAGTGGTCTAAAGCACCTACTTAGAGCAAGCTTAGCAAAGCACAGGGACCGCGGTTCA
>NDGM011251325.1:0-16172 GCA_002564305.1 Octomys mimax | reverse complement strand
AAAAAAAAAAAAAAAAAAAAAGCAAAAGGCAAGTCAATAAATTCTGACTTGTCAGAATGATTGGAAATGGTCAGTTGATAATCCCTAACCAAAATTAATTTTACCACAGATTCTCCTATTTAATTTAAAATATGTAATTATATATATATATATATATATATATATATGATTTTGGACATGATTAATGAAATAAAAATGAAAGCCATTTGCAATTACACTTTGTAGAGCTACTTACTAGGTATTTTGACCCATATCCTTACAGATTTTCTTCTAACATATAAATTGTGAACATTCTTTTATGCCACTAAATTCTTCTAAAACAGCATGGTTTTGAAGGTTACTCATGGATATTAATTAACCAATAGTCTAGTTTTAAATATTTACATGTTTATGCTAGGTATGGTGGGCAAGCCTGTAGTCCCAGCAGCTACTCATAAGATCAGATCACTTGAGCTCAAGAGTTTGAGGCCAGCTTGGACAAAACAGCAAGATCTTGTCTCCAATGAATGAATGAATAGAAAATATTTTAAACGTATAAGTCTTTAAGGTAATTCAGAGAACTGAAAATTTAGGCAACTGATTCAAGTAATGACTCAAAGGTCATGTAGAATGCCAAGGCCTTAGGACCACAGCAGCTCTAGAAGCCAGAGTGGGTTGTAGAACCTGAAACACCTTGACTAAAATACTACAATCAAAAAATTCTGTCTTGGAAATCAGCCTCTCTACTTCTCTGCTAGTCATGGGTATTCTAAATAAAATAGCAACCCCTCACAGAGTACACACACACACACACACACACACACACACACACACAAACACAGTGTCCTGAATCTGGTGAGAAAGGTTCTAGGCACTTATTCCCTTTCCAGTATCAAAGACGTTCAATCAAGCACAAGAGTCTTTAAGCCATGTTGTTATGAAAAAGCTTGCTATAATAATAATTTATATTGACATAAACATCAACTTCCAGCATCTACGTATAAGTATCATACAATGGCATTTGAAATTTCTCCGAAAAATAAGAAAATAATTATTTTATTAGTTCTTGTACTCATTAATTAAATGGCCACCTGGAATTTCTCAAGCCATCCTCTCGCTGAGGTATAACACCTTTATGTCATCAGCAATGTTTAGACGTCCAAAAGCAGAGGAGAATCGGGACAATGATGCTCAGCAACAGTACATCACAGTGCTAAGCGGGTGGGGGCAATGTGTTTTAGTACAGCCTATTATTGATTCTCTTGGCCAATGTCCTACTTTAATAGCATTATAGTTACATTTCAAGATTTTAGATGGAGAAATATACAAGAAAATCAATAGATACTATCTTTCTCCTATCAACTGGCCTCCATATCTTTTGCTTTGCCACCATGCTCACATTTAATGAGCATAGAACAAGCTTTTAGGAGTTCTGGTCTAATACCAGGTTTTTTAGTAACCTCAGTGATCCCCTGTAACCCCTCTGAGGATTTGAGCTTCACCTCCCAAAGCTTCATGTAAAAGCCTATGACTCAGAATGGCCATCCACTCATTTGCTCCATATTTTCTTTTTAAGGCAAAAAGTAAATTTATATATTAAAAATGACACTTGCTGCAGCATACAGGGTAATAAGCTGACTTGCTGAAAATATTTTCTAAAGTATCTAAAAGAATCATATATAAGCACTGCACAAAATACAGCTATGTTGAAAACAATAAACTTTTCATAATAGAAATTTCTATTTGCTGCTCACAAACTAAAAGGGAAAATTAGGAAATTTAAGTACTAAGGAATTTGTTCTAATATTCAGGAAAAAAAAATAAAAGCTTAGAAACTCACTCAGATTCTTTCATCTAAACTCCTTCAAAAATATTCTGATGTTCCCCAGAAGTTGTACAAACCACACTTCAATTCTAACAACACTGTGTTAATTTTGCTCAAATGCAAGCTGAACACATATTTTAACATCCTGTCAGAGTGAGATACTAAGAGTGTCGATAAAATGACACTAAAATAAATGTAAATTTAGATTGCTGTTACAAACGGCTGCTTGGCGCTGGAAGATGTTAGGTTGCTATAGTATTTTCCATAGCAACTTTGCATCTTATTACATAAATATTCCCTCAGTGTTCTTAAAGTCTGCTAAGGAAGTGGGATTAAACCCACTCTCCTACGTAATGGTCCTGCATTAAACCTTACCAGAAGGAAATGCCTAGAAAACATAATAAACTGTAATCTAGATAATGGTATTCCTGGCAGTTGGGAAGCATTGGGGCAGTTTAGACTGTACACAGGCGGTAGTGCCGTGACTGCATGCTGTTCATAGGCTATTTGTCTAAAGCTTCCAAGGTCAGGGCCTCCTCAGCTCCTCCTTTATGAAGACCGATTGTAACTGCCCCCCTCTGCTGCCATGTACAAGAGAGGTATCAGGAATCATAGCAAGGCAAGATGTTACATACAAAGAAGATTATAAAGGGGGTGAGTTTAGGTTGGAAATGTGACTTTACAGGAGAGATAAACACAGTCTGTCTGGGCAGCGAGAGGGCTTCCGTTAAAAAAAGAATCCTCTGCTACTGGATCAATTTAATAGCATCTGTCTCCTCGCATTTAAAAGTTAAAGCAACTTACAAAAAGAAATGATTTCTACATTTTACAGAAGCATGTCTATTATGTGGAAAGGGAATTGTAACTGTACATAAAATCAGGGAACTGAAAAATCGACTTCAAAGTAAACATTTATTTGAATTCCTTTGGCTAGATTAGCAAAATTTATTAGAAAAAAAGAAGGGAAGGAAATAGAGAAAAGCCTTGGCTCCTGTGCATGAAGCTCTATTTTAAGCACACAGAAAGGAAATAGCTTCTCAACCACCTTATATTTCTCTCATCATCTGTAAACCATATTAGTTCAAGTAATCATGTTTCCTTGTTTGGCATTTGGGTTCCAGAAAGACATATGCTTGTGGTTTAAAAATAAGCCCTAGACTTTAAATTGCTGGCCATTGCAGGAGACAGACTACTGTTCCATCTTCCAGAAGATAACTTCCCAGTCCATTATTGCACTAAAGAATGGCTTATCGTTCCAGTCTTGCACTTCTCTACAAGGCTGTGCCTTTGGGGTCTGCAGGCGCAGGAACCAGCTCAGACCCTCGCATTCTGTCCCCTGCTAAGTCACACCCTGCTTCCCCTGTGTGAATGCTTCATCCATCTGCCAGGTTCTCAGCCACTCTAGGGTCAGATGCTTTAGGTCATAGTCAGGGTTTCCTAAAAAGATGCAGCAGCTAGGGACACAGACCTCCTCAGCTGGCCCCTTGGCTGGTATCCAGTAATGGCATTTAGTTTCCTTCTGTTGTGCCTAGCTGGTGCAGGGACAGCAGTGTGCCTCTTCCCAGGCTTGTGCCTTCCCGTTGAGGTATCCTCTATGGTTTTCCAGAAGTGTGAGCATGAAAGAGATAAGTCAGAAAACCACATAGTCTTGGTATTACAAGCTATCATGGGATAGCCAGAGAATGTTATTACTAATTATTTTAAGTTAAAGATTGTAGCTACATATAAAACTGCTCAAATTGAAAACTGCTAATTCTGCTTGAACCTGAGTGTCCCTAATTTGAGTTAGTTGGCTGCAAGATTTGGAAAAATCTTTATTCTTTTTTTTTTTTTCAGAACCAGGGATCAAAATCAGGACCTGGCACTTGCCAGGCAGGCACTTATGCCACTGAGCTATATCCTCAGCCCAAAAATCTTTATTCAACTCCTTACTAAACTTAAAAAAAAAGTTGGTACCTGTGTTATGGCAAGTTTCTATGGAAAACTGGCATATAGAAAACATACTATCATGATTAACATGAGGCCTATTCTCATAGAGAGCTCAGAGTTAAAATGAGGTTTAACTAAGATCCAACATCATTTGTTTGTGTGATACAGAACGATTTAACACATTCCTGTTGGCTTGAACTGCTGGTGTTACATGCATGACTTTGTTTATCAAGTGGCTTTTTATCAATTTTGTTAGTAAAAAGACTGAAAAAGTGATTAGAGCCATTTGTACCACCAGTGGTACAAGCCACCTGATGTGACAGTCATGCATGAACTACTGATGGCACCAGCCACTCACCAGCAAGGTATATGGATTACGGCCCTGCTGAGAGCATAGTGAAGGCTGTCTACTAAACAGGGAATGCTTCAATTTCATTCTTCTAAAACCTGTGTCCAATGTACACTCATCAAATACTGGATGGGTACACATAGTAAGTAGTCATGTCCATCTTAGTTTATACTAAGTTTGATTTATTGGAGTTAGAACATATGTATTAGTAGACTCCACTTTTATTAATGTAAAATGTTTATTCTCTTCAAAAGTTTTATCTTACCCTGGGAGGAGCATGGTCTCCGTACCTCACTTTGCAGGGGGCAATGTAGACCGACCCCAGGGCCTTGCACTGAGCTACATCTCCAGCTGCCTCGGTTTACAGACAGGGTCTCATTAAGTTGCCAGTGTTGGGCTCAAACTCACAATCTTCCTGCCTTAGCCTCCCAGAGTACTTAGATTACAGGTATGCATCCCCATACTGGCATCAACATTTTCAATTTTTTTTGGCAGTGAGGGTCTGGCACTTAGGAGGCAAGTGCTTTCCTACTGAGCTACATCCTCAGCACATCTAACCCCTTTCTACCCAGCGCCCCAGTGCCTTCAGCAGGAGACGATGTTCTGCCACTGCTGGTCCTTAACTAGAATTAAGCCGAATCAACACGTGGCACTGAGTTGTGTATTAAATTCTAAACATTTTGAGGAAAGGAACCACCTTTACTTAAGCATGCTTTTTTAGCACTTGGCTTTTAATTTAATCAGAGCAAATGTTCCAGTGGTTACCCTTTTCTTCCTGATTTTGAGGGTAGAGACATCAAAAAATTAAAAGCAGATGAGGGAAAGTATGCAGTTAAATAAACTTTTATAGTTTCTTGGGGAAAGGCCTAGGGCCACATGTCAGAGGATGACCGACGTACTAGGCACTGCTCGCTTACTGAGCACCCATTTTGTACTAGGCAGTAACTGTAAAACCCGATATGTGCCTTGGCTCATTTAACTCTCAAAACACCAAAACTACCAGGCTCTGTCACGTCAGGCCTTTTCCCCTTGTGTACACCTGCCCCTCACCCACCATCTATCTGCAGTGAGGGAAGAAAAGGGAGAGGAAGGGGCTGGGGAGAAAAAGGAGAGGGGAAGAAGACAGGGAAGGTGGAGAATCAAGAGGGAATGCAAAAGATGAAGAATAGGGAAGGTTAGAGGAGAGATGAAGAGAGGAAGAACAGATCTGTATATGAAAATTCGGCTTCACTCTAATAAGAACATAAATAAATAATAATACACTTGAATTTTTACCAAAAATGATCTTCACATGCTTCAGAGTAGTATGCCAACCTTCTTGAGTGGACGCTTTCGCAAATCTGTCTTGATTTTCAAATTTATTAACAGCACACATTTCCATTCTTATCAGATTTCTAGTTTTGCTTCCAGAAACTCTTTTTACCCTTAAGATCAATGGATGAGGAAGTGTGAACTGCCTGCCCCTAATTACACTGTAGTGCTAGAGAACTGCCGTCAAAGATAGGTCATAAATTATCTTAGTGGTGAATTGTAAATGTACAAAGGAATATTCTTCATAATCAGAAAAGCAGAGATATATTAAGATGTTTTGCTTATTAATAAAAACTAAATCTAAAATATCATACAAGTCCTTATATAATAAAATGTGTGTTTTGTAGAAACAAAGTCAATTCTATCTCCCCCAGAAATAAGCCCCTAGAGGAAGTCTGTCCCCTGGGCATATAGCAAGAAAAGCCTGGAACAACCTTTGGGGTGCAGTCCCTCCATCCTTCTAGCTGTGGCAGGTGAATTCTCTTTTGCAAAAGATTTTCTTCCTGGAGTTTCTAAGAATTCCTGTCCTTGCTACTTTCCTAGGAGATCTAAAGTAAAATTGCTGTTTTAACAGAGAGGAAACAGGCAAGAGGTGCCTTGGAAGACAGATTTACAACCCTCTTTCTGTACTTAACACTTTCCATCAGTGATGCAGGACACCAATGTCAAAAGCCTGCTTCTCTGTAGGTAACTGATAGTTTAAAGGCATACCTAAAGATCAGTGTTGTATAACCTAATAAGATACCCTGGCTAGGTGTCTCCCTTGACCGTGGGGCCTTCCTTGTCCCTCAGCTGTTGCCTCAAGCAGACATTAGCAGGAACTTCTGTGCAGTCTAGTCAACAGACCAGATGAGAATTTCTTGCTGTCAGGCCATGTCCCTGAATATGCAGGGCTGAAAGAGAAGAGCCACCTGCCTTTCAACAGGGTCTTGAGGGTCTGGTGGAAAAAAAAGGTCAGCTGCTCTCCCTTCCCTTTAATCAGTCCTATACTTTCTTCAGAAACCACAGGCCATGCCCTCTGGCCCAGCTCATTTTGAAGTGCATGAGAAAGACTTTGAACTGCTTGGGACCTGGCATTTGAACTCCAGTTCTTTTATCACTTCCCTCAGTGGCTGGTAGACATCATGTACAGGCTATGTTTGCTCATTAACTTTGCTGATCAGGTAACCAGCCTGGCAAAAGTTTTTATAAGTTCAGGTTCTACTTCACGTTCTCATCAGATGCCTGGGGGAAAGAGCAAGTGAGGTCAGGAACAGAGCTCATCACTGGAGCTCCAAAGAAAACCTCTGATTCTGCTGAGGGTAGAGGTCCCTAAAATCTCATGGGCCACTTTTGCAGCAGGGGTCAAGAGCCAGGGCTGTAGTTTTGCAGGAGCTCCCATGAACATACCGGTCATTCATTTTAGTTCAAGCTTAAGCAGACTATGAAATTATACATATTTTGTTTCCTTTGCAAATTGATAAGTTGTTTAAAAGAAACAACTCCCCCCCCACCCCCGGCACAGGTTCAAATAAAAATTTCTGATCGACTCAATTGTTTTCTTCGACTTCATATGGATGTTAAGAATCTGGTTCTCATGTAAATTTGCCCTTCATCAACAAACCTTAAAAATGATGAAAGCTGTTTAGAGACAAAAATTTTTATCTCAAGATCTCAATGATTTTTTTTTAAAATCACATTAACTCTTCCTTCTTTTGACATATAAAGGCTTTAGAATTGAAATGCTGTAAGGAAGGTGGAATCAAGTAAATCTAAACCCCATAGTAAAACATTCTTGAGAAGTCTCTTATCAGCTTAATAAGACACATCCATTGACATATAAAAGCTAGGTTTATTTTTCAGACAAAGGATGTATGGCTTCAGAAAGTAATGGCATGGTGTATACTTATACACTAAGCTTCTAAGAGATTTAAATGAATGGTAATCGAGGATGAAAGGCCAATTTGCTAAGGCAGTGGTTCTCAAACTTTAGCATGCATCAATCAGAATTCCCCCCAGGGCTTAAATCACAAATTGCTGAATCTAATTTGCCTTCTAGAAGTCTCTGTTCAATAAGCTGGGGTTGATTCTCAAGTTACATTTCTAGTAAGTTCCTAGCTGATGCTTATATAGACTAGGGGCCACCCTTTTGAGAAGTACTGCTTTTAGGAAGTTAAAGCCTCTTCAGTATGGCCTGAATTGAAGGGCTTTCTTGTGATTATCTGAACCCCTCTGCAGTCCTGGTGACCTAATAATTTTGGAATCTTGATTTTGGTCTCTAAATACATCCAGTGACATCATTTAAAATATCCTGGAGTGCTGATTTCATAAGTCACAAGAAGTCAGTGAGCAGCAGCTGCTGGAAGAGGCTTTGAATAGAAAGACTGCATCTGACATCTTTTTGTCCACTTAAAATCTGATTCCCCAAGGAAAAACACAATTATCTCTGGTCCATTCCCTAAGCTTTCATAACTAAACTCCTGCTGCAGGAAGAAAGACTCAATTTGTCAACACACCTGGATAGCTTTTTGTCACTCATTCTTCTCTTTTATTTTGATCCCACTCAACATTCCAAAGAGAAGCATTTACAATCCATTGTCTTCTATGTGGACCTACTGGCGCTTTATCTCAGGACAGTAGGTATTTCTCCAAGCCCTTTGAAGACTCCTAAAAGTAATTTAGTATTTCTCTAAAAATTATTTCCATTCCCCATTCTATTTCTCACTTGGGGGAGAAGTATACATGCTTTTGAATCATGTTGGGCTGGTGAATGATTATACATTGTGATCGCATCCATATACACCCTAAATTTATATATCTTTTCTTCTACTTAGTCTGTTTTCAGTTCATTTCAATGACAACAAGGAACAAAAAGAACTTTCCTTTTGTTCCTGTATTTCTAGCAACAATTAACAAAACTCATCTATTTCATATACCTGCCATGTTTTTGTTCAAACCCTGAGATAGGCATGTATTTTATTCATGAGTATGCAAGAAAATACAGATCAAACCTGTACCATCTTTCTCTTTTTTTTTCTGGAATTTGTGGCAGTTCTGGGTCTTCTTAGGTCACTTAGAAGTGACCCTTTTCCCTGCAGAATAGTTGTTTTCCTTGATGTCTCAAATTCTGAATAAACATTTCCTTGCTTACTTTTAAAATAACAAAGAATTCACATATGATTCAAGAAAAGAGTTTTAATTAGCATCTAAGATTAGACATAACACACAAAACAAGGTCATTTCTAAATGTCCCTCCATTTTTACAGCTCAAATGATGCCCCTACTATGCTACCAAATGGGGCAACTCTTGATTATAGGGAAAAAGCCTAATTTTCTAACATGTTGGTTCAGAGGCTAAAATGCTTCTTTAGGAATTAAACAATTCTCACTTAAGAAGTACACTATGGAAATCAAAATTTATCTGTTTCAGTATCGCTATTGCTGTCATACTCTGGAAAAGGATTTTTATGGGAACAGGCAAATATCCCTGAAAAAAGTATAAGAGCCCCAGATCTACATATTAAGAAATAACTGGAGCGATTTAAATCATTCTGTTCCTAAGAAGAAGTTTAAAGTCCTATTACTAAAAGGCAGAGTCACTCAAAGATGAAAGTTTAGTATAACTCAGAAGTGAGTTATACTTCCATTCTCCGCTACTTCCAGTCTTTGGACACTCATTGTGGTATCTCATGGGTATGCTGCAGATATCAGCATTACCTGATTCATCGACTCGCATTTTTTTAGTAGGGCTGTCACAGTTCTCATCATCAGACATTTCCATTTCTTCCTCGCGGCGGATGCCCATGAGCTGCTCACTTTGAGCATTCCGGAGCTCCTGAAAGTGGAGGACATGTGAAGGTCAGAGTCTAGGACACATATTATCACACAGTTTTCTAGTGGTCTTTGGGTATATTATGACTGACATGTTAATATTTATAGCTGGATGCTTTTACCCAAACATCACCCCATCTAATCTAGAATGAAGTTCTGAGGAGGATGAGATATGCTTTAGTGTCAGGTGAAATAAACTGCTCTTCATCAAAGACTAGTTAAGGGCTTCTTAACAAACATTTAACTTCTCTTGAATTGGTATTTTCTTGTTTGTTTAAACAAAAGAGAGACAGAGGATAATAACATATAGTGCTTTTGCAAGGATTACACAGAAATACCTATTATATGGCTGCCTCATAGCAGGTACTGTATAGCTACTGGCTAAGAACAGTAGCAATAAAGATTTTAAAAGCCTAGTCTACTATGGCCCATGCTTAATTTCACTGTCATTTATTCATATATATTAGCCTTATTCCCACCTAGAATATTGTGATATCAAGGGTTTTGTGGACGAAATGAGATAATGTACATAAAAGACTTACTATTACCCTAGACATTTGGTTTGCTAAGATGATAATATGATCCCCCGCTATTTCCACGTGAACACAGAGCCTCTGCCCGGGCCTGGGTGTGATCATACACATTTCCCTATAATCCAGAGAGCCCAAATTCAGGCTTCAAAAGCTATTTGGGAACCGCATAAATGGATGCCTTCTTCTTTGAGGGTTTATGGTATCATGCAGAGGTTTTGAGTTTTGTGGTGATGGCTGCTTCAGCATTACCTTTAGAGCCATAGATTTGAGGGTTATATCTTACATTCTGCACTGAATAGGAGAGTGAATGTAATCATGTCATTCAAGTTCTTTGAGCCTTTGTTTACTCGCCTACAATGGGGAATAATAATAATACAAGGCTGTTTGAATACAATAGTTTATGTGAAAGCTCACTGCAAAAAGAATACACAATTTTTTTTTACTACTGTGCCTAAAATGAGGACATTGTAACTGTTTCTGTTAAACAACTGCATTATTATTTATACTAAGTTGTATATTTTCATTTGAGAATCCTAATCCATTCTGTTTCCTTATATAAATTATCTTTAAGAAGACTTAAAATGGGGAAAGGGCTTCATTATTCTTTTCTCCTCCTTAAAATTGAACTCTCTAAATAAAAGTCTAATATTTAAAATAACTTTATCTTATAATAAACCTATGAGTAACATTAAAACTAAGTTAATCCACCTAATTTATCTAAAGCATGGCTTTAGACATACTTTTGGTGATGTTTTGATATGGATCTATTTCATCAAATGTTGAAGGTGCTCTAAATTCCCTTTTCCACTGAGCTCACAGATTTTAACTGCAGCACAATGGGAAGGAAATTACTAATTGCTAAAAGTACTTGAATGGTTATCTCTGTGCCCTGCAAAGGATAGAAATGGGACATGGCAGATAGGCATGGTCTGGGGACTGGCCGTCACAGCAGCCAACAGACCACTGGGATAACAGACACCTCTTTAAGAAAGATGTCTCACTTCTGCCTTCCAGAACCCAAATCTCAGAGGCAGGCATCACATGATTAGAGACAAAATTTTTAGGTGGTGAATAGCTAATTTTTTTATTGACAAAGCATCTAGTTTCTAAAAAGGTAGTGTAAAAATACTTGAAACAGGGAAAAGTCAGGCAGCAGGGTCTGTTTGAAAGGGTCTGCTGTCAGTTTCTACAATTAGTGACAAACTGTCATACAATAATTGTTTCTGTGGGAAGCATGACAGAATGGGAAAACATTGTGGAGGAGAAAAACAGGGTGTTTCCACAGGCCACCTCTGGTTCAGCAGTAAATCACTAGTACACTAATAAATCTGTAGAGGTGTTGCAGATAATTAGCAGATGCTGTACACGGGAATGTAGAAAAAATCAAGGCAATTATCAAGCTTATATGCAACTGAGAAATCATCCACAATGTTAAATTACCAACTGGTATTTAATCAATTAAGTGACATGTAGGAGAGAAAATCAAAGGTAATTTAGAGTTCCATTTCCTATGTATACCAAAAGAAGCAGCTGAAATGGCAGGAAGGCACCAAGAGGCACAGAGGCGCAGGAGGAAGCGGGAGGACTATCCTCCGCCTATCCCTCAGGAGCATACATTTCTACCCCCAGGACTAAGCAGACAGAGCAAGCAGCTTCCTTGGACCAATGCAGGAAGCCTGTGGGTCCTGCTCTGGATAGCACCAACCTGGGGGAGGAAAGGAGGAAAGGAGAGTGGGAAGTGGAGTCAGAGATGGCAGGGAGCATAATTTAGAGCAATATTTGATATTTGCTCACACTCACATACTAATGGTAGCCTCTTCGTGCCCATGGTTACTCTGCCATCATGCCACCAGCCTTTCCCTTAAAATTTCTGTTCATCATTTTTAGGTTTTATATGAAGAAAAAAAGTTAAGTCACTTATAGACTGATCATTCTCATATCCGAGTCACAGATTATGGATTCCAATTTGTGCTTTCAGAACCCTCAATGTTCACATTGGATCATAAACGAGGGCTCTTCATTTTCTCCTGAGAAGTCAGTTTGACTTGGGTCTCCTAGATAGTATCAGGGAGACCATCAGAACGTCAGACACACTTTGTTGTGGGCCCACCCAAAATTAATGAGAAATCCCACTTCCTTCTTATAATCCTGGACAGAACAACGACATTGTATCAGTCACCAACCACCTTTCGAGGCATTAGTGAAGCAAAATTTTAAAACGCTCATCTTAACAACAAGTTACACTAGCATTTTAAGTGTCCCATTAATGTAAAGTCATTCAGTATTCACCATAAAGAAGTCATTTGGCATTCCTGTGGGTGTTACATTACTGCCATTGGTATTCAACTATAATTTAGCATTAGTTAATGGGCACTTAAAATGCTACTCAAATGACTGATATCACAGTACTTTGTGATTCCTCAAACTCTTTATACAATACTTATTTTACAAGTGTGAGTCAAAATCATTAAATAAATAAACCTTACCTTCTACAAGTTTGTGATTTTGAAAAAGGGAGCTATCATTTAGAGAACTTTAATATTAACATGCTAGACATGAAGAGGCATCCAGATGAAAACATTCTCTTATTTAAAAGAAAAAGAAGCAAGCAAAGACAGTATACTTACTTTTAAATTACAGGTTCAAAGCGTACACTACACTGTGGAGTTTAAAAATAACAGCTGGGTGACCAATGACTAATGACACATTTTAGTCTGCCTAGACCTGCCAAGGTCAAGCTCTAAACTCCTTCCTTGAGGGTGGATACTCACACTTGACACATGCGCTGATGCTGAGGGTGGACTCAGCTAGCCTGGATGGCCACACCCCTTGTGAAATGTGCTCTGGGGAGAGGTGTGATAGAACCTAAGGGCTAGCACAGGGGACCAAGACATGGTTTATGATGAAAACAATGGAAAGGCATACTTGCCACTTCCAGCCCCAAAAAGCAAACTGTCATCACCACGTAGAACACTGAAAACAAAAGTCGCATTTGAACACTCAAAACTAGTTTCTATGTTAGGTTATACTTTTTTTCAAGCTAATTTATTATATAAAGTGTCTTGGTTTATTTCTGAGCTCTTTAATAATATGGAGAAGATTCTTTTCTCCCTTTGTAGGGGAAAATATGTTCTAAGTGTGAAGTCAGCTGCTTCTGTGGACGAAGAACAAATCTGAGCTGGATTTGGAGCTGAGGATAAAACAGGACAATGGCAGGAGGACTGCCCACTGCAACAAAAGCCGTAATGGCTGTAGCCACACTATTCTCTGCCAATCCAGCTGTGTGATGGTGGTTAAAAAGAAATAGTAAAATCACCAACCTCAGAATGCTTTCGCCAAATGTCTATGTTCTTGCGTTGAGCTTTCGAGAAATGGTCCCAAGCTTTTTGTCTGGTAGAAGCGTTGAAAACGGCCACAATCTGCTCAACTTTGGTGAACAAGGAAGTCAAACAAGACAAGTAATTTATGTTGTGATCACTATAGGGAAGCAAAGCAAAGACACTAGGAGTCTATGGATGATGTCACAATAGAATCAACATCATCAATATCCATCCGATCTGTGCCTTTTTGTACTTACATTTTAGCAAGGTTGGGGATGTCTCCCTTCAAGTCTGTCTCCAAAACTTTCAGTTAAAATAAATTCTAAACATGACTGGGCACAGGTCACTGGCACCTACATCCAAGCATTCTTAAGCTCTTGTTTAAAAACGTGATTCGGGAGAGCTACATACCTAAGTCTGTGGAGCCATGAACCTGAGCACTGACATGCACATAAAGGTACATAACATACTGCCCATTTAGGGGTTTAGAAGGGAAGCCAATGTACAGTGGCTGAACAGGAAGAGCCAAACATATGTTGCTTCTTCTTTTGGTCTCTATTTCAAGGACTCAACTGAAGCCTTCTCAAGGTATTACTGTGTTCAGGTTCTAATATGGGGCAATGAATAGTTGTGTCATATCTTCCCTCTACTGCAGTGGTCACTTTTTCCTTACTGTTTTTTCTGCTGTTGCATTGTCTGCAACCAAGCCTCTAGCTAGACAGGCTAAAAGAGCCATCAATCACATCAGCTCTAAGGCTGACTAAAGCTCACCAGACCAGCAGCACTGGCATGCTGATCTGATTTCCACACCTTATGGCCCTCTACAGGTCCCCAATGATCATATGCCACTGTTAGTCCATGAATGCTTTCATGAGATTTCTTCCCTCTGGTTCTCAAACCACTCAGAGTTTTAACTCTATCACCTTAATTTCAGTGATCACTTCTGTTGCTTTCAGGCACAGAGTTCAACAGGAGTGATAAATGCTCAGGGATTGTGAACACTATACAGGAAAAGGGATGAAATCTTAGTAGAAGGTATTAGGAGTAGAGCTAACCAACTCCAGTCTCAATCCTGCTTAAAGTTTTTGATCTAGTAATGATAGGATTAAGGCAACTAGAGCATTGAATTAATTATATGGTTAAACTTGAACTACTAAATATTTAGGTAGGAAGGCTAAGTTAAAATTAGGTTCTTATGGATGCTAACACCCTATCAGCATAAATCTTTCATACATTAATGCCAAAGCTCTGTTACAAAAAACACATCAAAGCACTTGCAAATCTTCCGGTATTCAAGCAATTCTGAAGAGTAATAGAATAATCTACACAAAAGACAAACACTCAGTGCCGTAGTTTGAAAGTTTAACACACAAAATAAACAAGCATATGATGGAGCAGAAGGAAATAAAAGCTCATTCCACTCACTGACAATAATATGCATATCTTATAATGCTAATAACTATTGCTTGATCTATGCATAATTTTCACAAGGGGATCTTATGTTTGCTATTTTCTAGTTGACAAAAACCTCAACTGTAAAGCTCTTTACTTTGGCAAATCCTGTCATCACATCATGTGATGAATTTGTTTCACTGAATTTTCCTGGGAAGGTACGCCCTGCCTGTGGTTCACACTCCCTAAGCTCACGTGATTTCCCTCAGCCTTTTGTGGAAGAAGCAGCATTGCCAGATTAGTCACCCTGAGTTGCTCAAAGTGCCTAGCTTTCGCTGGCCACCCACTCCCAATGTGTAGTTTGGCCAGAGGAGGAGGGAACCCAGCTAACACGACAGCCTAGGCTTTCTGTTCATTTTAAAGAATGGGATCATGGTGATTTCAGGGGCAACAGAGCAGTCAGCTCAGATGAGGTCAACTGGCAGAGGTGGTAGTCATGAGATTATTAAAGAGTAATGAGCTCTATTGCTTTCAATAGCAAGGATCATCTATTGGCATCGTTTAGAAGAGGAAGAGCAATGGTGTCCTGACACTAGAGCTGAAAGAGCCATAAGAGTTGAAGCTGAGTATTTGGTTGGTGATAAGTTAAAAATCTGCTGTTAGTGAGAGAAGGCTCTTGGTAATAAAATGATATGTAAAGAGAAAACTGTATATGTTCATGGTGATGAGACAAAAGAGACTTAGAATGTATATGGAAGAATATAGAGGAGAAAGCACTTAGAAGATCATACCCAGTGGCCTAACCCTGCACAGATTTAAGGGTAAAATTAGATCTACTCAAGTGTAAACATACACTACATATGTCCTGATTCTTTCAATTGTGAATCAATGCTTGCTCAGCAGAGAAGCAAGGACAGCCAATTCAAAGGCTGGAGTTGTGAAAGGACTTCATGGGGGTGGGGGTGGGGTGGAGCTAATGCCAGATGAAAACAAACCATGAAAGGGTGTGTATACTAAGCCACAGTTATGTTGCAGGTTGAGGAGAGGGATCTGGATAGGCTTTGCTTGGGAGAAATGGTGGAGACATGAATTAAGGCAGAGGCTCTGGAGTGAAAAGTATAGCAAGCAGCTATTTGGCAGGAAGAGATAATGGGATAGGAGGCTGACTTGCTACACAGGAGGACAGAGGAAGGAGAAACTAAGATAACTCAAGCTTGGGAAGAATAGCAGAGGCCAAGAGAACAAGCACAGCTAGAGGTCTGAGAAAGAAGAGAAGGTATTCACTTTTGGATATGTTGAGCTACAGGATGCTTGAAGGCCATCCATGGAACTGAAGAACAGGCTAGGGGTTCAGAAAGAAGGCAGAATTCTAACAGATTTGTCTACAATTCGTCAGGCTATACTTAACATTGGTAAATGTATTCTAATTAAAAGCAAAACTAAGTGTGATTTAATTTTATATCTTTCTTATGAAATTTTATACTTTTCCCCTATAGATTCACAAATACCCAAACAGAAAAATGAATACAGTGTAACTAACTCTGCTTAAGTTTTAAAACACTCTCAAGTTATTTACCCAGCTTAGTTTACTTCTCTTATTTTTATACAGTCTGCTGTGGAACCAGCCATTTGTCTTGCAAATGAAAGTAATTTTTTTTCACAATTTTATTGAGAGAGAAATAGCAATGAGACAGTTTCAAATCAAATTGGTAGGACAGTTTCAA
>NDGM011251323.1:3083-13659 GCA_002564305.1 Octomys mimax | reverse complement strand
AAAAAAACCCTAGTACTGTGGATATTATGTCCTGGGCTGGTAGAAACCTTACCTTCTATTATTAGGTAGGTCTTCATAATGCAAACTTCTCTGCAGAGCTATGGCTTTTTAGCCCTGGTTGCTCCCGGGGACTCAGGTATAGTACGAAGTGCTGGCATTGGAATCCAATGACATCACAATCACTAAGCCCAGAGCCCATACACTGTTGCTTCATATGTCAGATACGAACATGTTAAGACAAGAGTCTCTAGAATGGGAAAGTTTGTAAACTTTAAAAGAAAAAGGTCCTTGAAATGTCACTACTCAATTTTAAAAGCTCAAGAAAAAAACAAAGCAGGTGCTTGCTCAATTCTCCGTGAGATTATATGATGAAGGTAGAGATTACTAGGATTGAAAAAAGACAACAAAGCTAAATAAATCACTCTAAATAGGAAATAACCATATTTTCTTTTACTCTGAAACTTACAACCTTCTGGACTGCAGTGGGAATGATTAATCATTCACAGTGATATGAATAATATGTGCCACGTAAAAAATCTATCTGACAACTCACAGGCAGATCAGCATATAAAGGCAGAGAAGAACCTTTATTCCTTAACAAAACTACATAAACCACAATATATGTGAACATAATAAAGAAAAAAACCCTGAAGTATCAAATGGACTGAAACACAGATTTGTAAGGCAATACTATATACAGAAGCCATAGAACACAATCACTGTGAATATCAATTAGGCGTAAAAGAATAATTAAAGTGGCCTCATATTCAATTAGTTGGATACTAGACTCTCATCATACATGAGAAATTACTCAGGGTTCATTGAACCTTTATTAAGTGGCATTAATAAACAAAGAATTATACTTAAAGCACTATTTTTCAAATCGCAGCAGAAGGTGACCTTCAAGAGGATAATGCATTTAGTGAGCTTAAATGGTTCCCAACCTATTATCAACATTATCCTACTTCCCAATGACTACGTAGACACATAGGTCTAAGTTATAGCCAAACCCTAATTCATAGTGGCACACCACACAGACCTCTACTAACACTATAATACTTGATGGAGGCTGAACATAGACCAGACATGAACGCTAGAACCCACTCATTTAAGACTTCTTTATCTGAAGCCTATGACTTAAATCCAGACTTCCATGATGGGATCACATCATTTGCGCTTTGTTTATTTGTTTTGTCTTATCCAAAGACCCTGGTCTACATTCCAATTTTTTATTTGCAGTAACCACAAAACAGGCAAATGACTACATCATCTGCCACTTTCAGCATGTGTACTTATTCAGTTGAAATAAGAAAGCCGAGATAAAGATCAATGGTTTGTAAATTAAAAAGTGAAGCCATCAATGGAAAAAGAATATTGTCAGATTCAAGGCAAAATGACCTGGCAGTGTTTTGCTTTAAATTTTTCCAAAATTTCTCCATCTTTAGTTCACACATCAAAGAAGTAAAATTAAGTGGCAGGTGAAAGTGGAGAGAATTTTATTGGCTTTCTTCTATAGCTTTTCTGTGGTTTACTAGCATAATGTCATAATTCACCATATATGATATCACCCTGTGATATCATAGGATGTTTACTTAAGTTAAAAGAGAGAGGACAGCTAGATGCTATCCTGGATCTGTTAAATCAGCACAGGACCATGTACTAACACCTCAATACCCTCATTTTAAACCTGTTCTTCACTGTTACTTTCTTCTTTCTGTTTCTGCCAAGTCATACCCTACTGCCTCTCCCATCTTTGCATCTAATGAAATCTTTCAAAATATCTCTGTGGCTCCCATTACTGATTTGCTTTCTACTACACATATTGACACACCACTGTACCTCTCCTTAAGTCTCAATCTCTGAGGCAGGAACAAAGCTTTGCTGCTGTGCTGTAACTTTGACTCACCCTACGTTTATATTTCTCATAAAGAAAGCACTTAGTACATGGCTCTGAACTGAAATAAACAAGAAAGGGGGAAGATTTACTTCAAAACACCACAGCACACACAGTGTGATATTAATGTGCACGTTACAAAGCTACACTTGAGGCATAATAGTGCTGCCACTTTATTCAAGAACACACAACTGTGGAGTAATAAGTCTCAAAAGAAGCTCAAAACAGGAGAGACTAATACAAAGTGTTGTTCATCTGTGTATTAACATTGTGTATGACAAGTGTTGGAGGTGGGCTTTTATTAGTGAAAATGCCCCACTACCTTGAAAATGTTTGATATGATATGGTAAAATGAAACCTACTGGAATGATGTAAAGATTAGCTACAATATTATAAAGACACTCTTCCATCTGTGGCATGAACAGGTAATGATTACTCCAATGAGGATCTTAGCTTTGAGGACTTTAGGGATAGTGCCTCAGAATTGATCTCTAACCAGTACTAGGTATATCCTGCTATCCATTTAAAGACAAACATACTCATACTTGCCACTATGGCATTTTGGACCAGCTCCTTCTTTGTTGTGGAAACTGCCCCTTGCAGTGTAGAAAGTCAGCAGCCTCCCTAGCCTCTAACCTATACAGCCTAGTGGCAGGCCCCTCCACCCTGAGAAAAGACAATAAACAACACTCCCAGACATTGCCAATGTCACTTAGAGGGTATTTTGCTTGCATCTAGAATCCCTTGTTTAAGTGGGTTGTTGGTTGTGAGCCTAGCCTATTTTGGAGGAAAACTGCCTGCAAAGAAAGGAGTTGTACAGAAAGCTGAAACATCATTGAGTTCTTCTAACAATTCATAGGAATAATTTTGTACCTTCTTGTCAATAATTTTTGATCAATAAATGCCTATATATAATGGAGAACTGGGCTGAAGACAGTCTGTATTACAACCTAACAGTGGTGTTGAACTGCAAAGACAAAGGGAACCAAGGTAACCAGAGTAGCCACATTTATATAAAGTAATGAATCATGTTCCAGTAGAAAGAAAATTGGAAATTTTAATTCATTATTTTTTAGCTAAGGATACAAAGTATAAAACAGGAACAACACACACTTTTTATGGCTCCCTATAAAATAAAGGCATACATATAAAATTTTTACTCCATTGAACTATATTAGTACAGTTCAGGTAGAACTGAAAGTCAGTTGACAGAAACTAGTATAGTACCAGTTGTTTAACATTTATTTTGCTTGGGCAGTGACTATGCCATGCCTGCTGTTAAATATTTTATATACCACTCCAGAGAATAAGTCATACAGTGATTTTATTATAAGGTACAAGTTTCATGTTCAAAAGAACATGATTTCAACATAACATCCTAACTCATCAGGTCTGTATGGTAGAACCAGCGGGCCCCTCCCAACACCCATTTAAGGTAAGAGAAGCCATAGCAATCTCCAACACCACAGACATCTTAAATAAATGCTCAATCAAAAGTAAAATCAACAGTTATGAGTTTTAAATTTCTCATAGAAGTTTATTCTTCTCAAAGGACACTAGCTTAGTTATTACGTGCTTATAAAAGATACAAGTAAAAAATACACATCAAGTATAAAACACCATATTGAACTGAGGTCAACAACTGAAGACTATGAATCAATTTTCTGATTTCTTTGGTCAAATTATAAATCATCACTGTGCTAAGCCACTATACATTTCCAAGAAAAAGCCTACTTTTCTGGTTGTTATTTGTAATTCTTTCTAAATTACAAGTGATATCAGAAATTCCTGGATTGTTGTTTTAAGAAATAAATAGAACTTGATACCAGAAAATATTGAATAGATTTAAAAACTTTAAAATTTATGACAAAAAAAGGAAACATGACAGAAAAGATAGATCACATAGGCTAGGAAGGGATTTTTATTGTCAAATTCAGACAGGGAACAGATTGGAGTTATCAACTCTTCAATGCCCCCACAACATGTGAAAGTAGGGAGGTCTCAAATCTAAACCACAGCTATTTACACAGTGAAAAGCGCAGAGTTATGTAACTCAAGACGCAATTACAACATGTCTATCTTGTTACTCATATTGTGAAGAATAAAACTTCCCTTTTCAGGCACTTACATAAAAGTGTTACTACAGACACTAAAAAGCTCAGACACACTCTGACAGAGAGATGGTAGCTAAACTGCACTATCTGTGTCAAGGTATTTGGTGTCACTGATCTGACAAATAAATTGGACAATTTGGAGACAATTACCGTACAACTCCTGAATTCCTTTTCTTTGAATTAACTTACGTTTGTCCTACTTAAATTTAGATTTAATGTCTACACGATTGAAACCAATTGGCTAGTGAAACTTTTTGTCTTGTAATCTGTTTCACATCCAGAGCTGGGAAAACATCCCCCCAAAAACATCTAGTACATTTTATAGGTAGTAAGCAAGGCTCCAAGTTCTTTGCTGGCTAAGGCAATTTGTTCAGGTCAGGCAGTGAATTTAGGACTCCTGCCCTTTGACAGCAGCACATTTCCCATCATTTTGGCTTTTGTCTTCCACGTTAGCTTAAAGTTAAAGGAAGAAAATGTAAAAATGACTAGTCAAATATTTGTAGTTATTTTCAGCTCCACTCAACATGGTAAAGTTCTTTAAAGATTTTCTGCAACAGTTAATGCAAACACCCTAAAAGCATTCTTGCAATTGAAATGCAAGATATTAGTGATAGGAAAACACCTGGACAGGCTAAAGGAGAATGGGAACAGGAGGAAGCAGGATGTCCCAGACTACTTCACAGGCCTGACACTGGCAAAGGCAGAAAAAGCAGAAAGGGGACTGCACAGAGCTCTTGTAAAGTCTTGGCCAGGCTGCTGCAGTTTCTTCAAAGATAGATCTGAAGGTACACAGCTGCCACTTTATCTAATCTGCTAATTAACACAAAATGAAATAGACAACACACTTGTAGCAGGTTTTTTTTTACCTCAACTTCCAGGTCAAACAGAATGTAAGCCAACCTACCAAGTATATAGTACATGTGTTTGTATATATCAGTTCCCTTTAGAATTGCTTCGGTTAGGCAGGTCAAAATAAATAAACCCAACTATAGCTTTAGAATGCAATTTAACCCATAGATTCTAGAGAAAAAGCAATAAACAGGCATCCAACATTAAAAATTTAATTCCATTTTCACCCCTAATTCCTAATCTTATGCAAATCATTTAATCTTTTTTGAATCTATTTACTTATTTGTAAAATGCAGAGAAGCAGATAAACAACATCTATGATTTCTCTCACATTCACATTTTATTCATTACATTTACCACAACATTTCTTCTATTATTCATTTTGAATCTGCTATACAGCTACAGCTAGGCCAGAGGAAATTCAATAAATGAGTCTATTCTGCTGCCAAATTGCTAGGATGCGACAAGCACACATTAAACAACATTTGGAAATAAGCATGTAGACGTGACACCTGGTTGCCAAGGGCAGACACTGTGTGGTAGCAGCGATGCTCCCTCTCTGTCCGACTTGGCAGTAGCAATGGATCTGTAAGTACTAGAACAAGGCCTTAGCAACATTTACTGGGCTGCTTCCTGAACCTAAAACCACCTGCATAATTAAAATGGTAAGAATGGGGCTGGAAGGGATCATTTTTCTAAAGCAAGTCCAATTCACTGCTACTAACCAAATCACAGTAGCTCTCATTTTCTACATGAAAATCTTTAAGGGCAGCAAGTAATCAGGCATCTTCATCTCAGACTCTTTACAGAGGCTAGTACAATGAAATTACAGCCTATGTACATTTAGCTTATGCAAAGCCAACTATAGGTATAAGGAAGAGAAAATAATTGACATAGTACTCTGGATTCTACCAGCTGTAGGGGGGAAGCCTGGACAGGAGACACTCATCAGCTCTGGGACTATCTCATTCCACATATGCCAATGGAATTCTAGTTAGAGCTACATAGTTTCATTCACTTAAATCAAAACCAGCATTTTCATTCAGTGCTCAAATAAACAAACTGCTAGCCCAATAATGGGAGAATAACAAGCAGTACTAGGACTCTTATGACTACCTTTGAACAAAAGAATTCTTTTTACCTTTCATACCAATTTTAGAATTAAATCCTCAAAGACACAATTTCACTATATTTCCATGAAAATGGTATTTGGGGAAATAGTTGAAGGATAAAAACTACTTTTACAAAAATGCTCAATAATGGCCATAAGTAATAAAAGCCTAACACCATACTTAGCCCTTCATATCATCTCAGTTTTGCCCCATTCCAATAAGGGAGAATTCTTGAAAATCTTTAACCTATTAAAAAGCCACCAGCTTGCCTGATCTAGCAAAGGAAGTTAATAGAGAGGATCTCAGGAGTATCTAGTAATGACCTCAGGCTACATCAAAGTCAGTAGGGTAAGAAGTCTAAGAAGAGGGATGGAAAGACGAGAATGCACCCAAACCATGAATCATCTAGATAGACCGTCACAGAGTTCATAGACAGTATAGAAAGATGCCATTCTAATTCCTCAATCAAGCGAGGTGAAGACAAAGACAGTAATTCTCTATTGATTGTAAAAGCCATGCTGCACTACAGGCGAAGAGCAGGGAGGGAAACAATCAGCCTTTTTTTTCTGATTCACCCCTTGGGCCTCCCTAGTTTAGACTAAGCTTGTTTTTGGTTCTATCTGTACTTTGCTGGGGGTCAATTTCAAATTCTAAACTTCCTTGGCCCATGGGGGTGCTATTAGCCAGAGATTTGCTGACCAGAAACTCAGGAACAGATATAATCAAACTATCAACTTACAAGTTTGAAGACTACTTTTAAAGCCATATAAAAATATATAATGACACCAGAAGCTTTACTACACAGCAGCTTCAAGTAGGTAATATAATCTCTTCTTTCTGTCTGTCTGTCTAAGAACAGTTGCAGACAACAGCCATGCCTGGAATCCACAGCTAGAAGGGCTGTTGGTGAATGCAGAACCTACAACTCTTTCCACTGGAGCTCACTGGACCCTTCTTTAGATTTGGACCCTGCAATAAAAAAGCAACCCTCTGCCTTTGATTAAGTTTTGCCTTCTAGAAAGTCAGAATACTATTACTTATCTGACATGAGTATCCTATCTGCTTTATGGTTATAATTATCACTTTCATTATATATTGGCTTTTGAACTTAAAAAATACTCCCCTATAAGAATTTCATTAACTCATCATTTGATCCGATGCTTGAAAACTCCTAGCAAATGCTCACACTATAAAGAGCTAAGTGATCAGATTCTAGCACAGAGGAAAGTCTCTTGGACCCAGTGCAAGAAGATCATATATAATGATGATCTTAATGATACATTATAAATGATTTTGATACCTTACTTCTAAGTTATTAAAAGAAAAAGAAAAAAATCATATATAACTGAAACAGAAATATACAGTAGAAACTAAAGTCCCTGGGCTTTAAATGAACTTTTCAATTCATAGCACTAGTCAGTCATAGTGAAGAATAAACACAGAGTTAGGTAGTGATGCATGCCTGCAATCCCAGCAGCCTGAGAGACTGAGGTAGGAAAATGACCAAGTCCAGAACCAGCACGTACAACTGAGTGATACCTTCTTGAAAATTTTACAAACAAACAAAGGGTAGGACTCTAGTTCAATGATAGAGTGCTAACATTAACATGAATAAGCCCTTGGGTTCAATCCCAATTATCATTAAAGAAAAACAATGAATTAATACAGATTATTTTGACTCACATCTTTAAACAGCCATATTTATCAATATCTCAGATTTCTTGAAGAACTGTCTGCAAATATGAATCCAAAACAAAACAAAAAAATCTTCTTATTCAAAAAATAACACCATCACCCACCCCAACCACCTTCTCCTATAAACACTGAACAAGACTGCATTAACTGTCATTTGCACAGGTGATTGTCTACAGTGCCTTGAAGAAGCAATTCCTTCCAGAGGCATTTACTATCTGAGATGAACAGTTCCAGGGCAGACAAAGATATTACAGACCACAAATCAGCACAGTTGCACAAAATATATTCAGTAAGGCAACAGATATATAAACATGCATACCCAAGAATCAATTAGTATAGTTAAGAAAAATACTTTCCTGAAAGCTCTGGTTTGGCCCTTTGAAATATTTACAATATGAGCCAGCTATTCCATTTATTTTTTTAAGTTGAATATTTTGTGATTTTTGCCATTTTGTTACCTTCCACAAAATATTTTAGGTTACAGTAAAGAATTAGTGACTGTAACTGAACTCTGAACTAAAAAGACAGCCTGCTTACTTTGAAAAATGGCTACCACCTGCTATTAATCTAAAACTAAAAACAAGCAACGCAATGACATTTAGCAAGTTAACACCCCCCCCCCGCCACTTGCCTGAAAGATGCACATAAGTGACATTTCATAATTTTAGTGAAAAATAAAAAGAAAAGTTCGAAGAAATTATTCTTATATTTCACTAATGATGACAGGAAAGTACCAAAACCAGACACTGTGCCCCTGTAATGTGACAAGCCTGGTTTAAGTGCTGAAGGAATTCCCTCCCAAACACCTCTGTTTTTTTTTTTTTTTTTTCTTTTTCTGTCTGGTGTCAGATGAATACGATGGTAATGATTACATGATCAAGGGAGAGCTGATGACTTGTTGGAGTATTTGTAAAAGACTGCCTCGCTGGTCTTAACAACAAGCTGTCTTTTTTTGTCCTACAAGAGGTTTCTGTCACCCACGGTATTCTCCATCCTTAACAGATGAAATGAAACTTAAAACTGTTAATCCAACTATTGTCCAAATAGTTCCTATAACCTCATGGAAAGAGAATTTTCCCAATTTGGTGTGAAGAATGGCCTAACCACCACTATTTAGCTCTAGAAAAGCACATAGACATGATCTAAATGGATTATGCAATTTATGATAGTCTAAAAATGAATCAAGTCCATTCTGATTGTGTCTCTTCCTGCTGGTGCAAATAAGCCATATACTATATACATGTTAACATGATAAATTAAATGCAAAAATAATTTACCCATCTGCAAAACAAACTTAGCATACCTATTCATTTATTCAACAGCACTTGGTGGAAGTTCATTTTGGGCAAAACTCTCATACACTGAGCTAGACATGATAAGATTCTTACAAATAACTACCCTACTGCATCTCATTCAATGACCCTAAGCCACAGTCCTAATGATTCCATTTACAAGCAAAGCTGTAGAACCACAAAGAATCCATTCCTGTCTATAAACGTTACATTTTTCACAAAGTTGCAACTAAGCTAGAGAGTAGTGCACAGGCTATATACATCAACAACCTTATTAAAATGATAATATATGATAAGGACAGTGAATATTTCAAGGAAACTAAAGGATCTGATCATCCAGCTTGAAACTTGAAAACTGAATACAATGTGATAGTCAAAGGCCATGACCAGCAAGAAGATAATAGACAAGAGCTACACAAGAAGGAAGAAAGGAGGCCTCAGCATGTGTAACAGTTAAATGAGAATTACAGTGAGAGGGCAGAAACATAAGCAGGAACTGAGGCTGCAAAAAGACTTATTAATATGTGGCTGATAGGTCTAGAATTTATTGCGCAGGCCATGGAAAGGCTCAAAGGTTTCTGAGCTCAATGAAAACAGTATTTTAGGAACACTAATCTTGGTATAAATGATGGATAAGGGAGAGAATGTTAGTAGGAATGCTATTAAGAGGGCTACAGAAAGGACTTAAGCACAAGATAATAGGAACTCCATGAGATGAATGATTCTTACATTTCTACCAATACTTTCCAAACACCACCTAAAGTAAATGTATAAACTCTAGACAGAGAAAAAACTTCAAAACCAGGAAAAGCTATGTAGAAAAACTAACCCAGGGCCTGGGACATAGCTCAGTGGTCTAAGCACCTGCCTGGTAAGTGCAAGGACCTAGGTTCATTCCCTGGTACCACATGCCGTGCCAGCCACTGAAACGGGGAATGGTAATTATGCTTGTAATTCCAGCACTGGGGAGGCTGAGACAGGAGAATCGCTTCAAGTTTGAGCTGTGTGGCAAGACCCTGTACCAAATAAATAAATAAACAAACAAACAAACCTAACCCAAAGAACACAGGTGGCCATATGACAGGAAATCCTCCATATAGAAATAACCACTGAAATCACCTTACTGCATTTGGAAATGGGCCACTGATATGCTTAAGTACTCAAACATATTATTCTAAAATGAAATTAATGAAAGAGAAAAATATAATTAATGAAAGGAGAAAAGTTAGAATATTAGGGAGATCCCAATACTATGAGATATTTGGAATTATTTTTCCTAACTACTAGTCCTGATCTATGGCTAAAAATCTGGTATTTAAGAAAATTTCAGTGCCATTATATGGAAAGATATAGTGGAGTATTCCCATGTCCAGCTCAACTCAAACAAGTCCCAACTTACTAACAGTATAACATTAAATTAGAAGTCTTTTACACTTAACAAAATGTTACTATATAAAGTCTCCAACTCAGACAAAATCATAGTGGTTCTATACACAGTTTTAAATATCCTAGTTTTACTATTTGTTCAGATATTTCATGGAGCTGTTTAGAACACTACTTTCAAAACATTAGTCAAAAAAAAAAAAAAATAATGTAATCCTTTTTTTTTTTTTTTTTTTT
>NDGM011251322.1:10187-21033 GCA_002564305.1 Octomys mimax | reverse complement strand
GGGAGTTCTGCTGAAGGGTTCCTTGCTGGGCCTGCGTTCTGGGTCTATTCAGGATCCCGGGGCTGGTCCTCTCACTCACTGGTGGGGCCTGCGCTCTGGGACTATTCAGGATCCTGTGGCCTAGGTAGTCTCACTGACTCGCCAGGCCTGCGCTCCTAGTGTATTCAGGATCCGGAAGGTCCCAGGTCATCTCACAGGCCTGCGCTCTGGGTCTATTCAGGATCCCGCGGCCCCGGTCGTCTCACTCACTCATCGGGCCTGCGTGCTGGGTCTTGAAATACATGCTTTTTTGACCTTCAGTTAATTCCTTCCTTTGCTTCCAACCAGGCTTAGCTATATCAGAATGTCCTTGGGAATGCCCTTTGAATATACTTAACGTAAGTGAAATTTATTTATGGGACCATATTAGAGCAATGCTACCCTTAGCCTTTGTAGTCTGATCCTGAAACAAATGTTTGTAAAGAAACAATACAAATCCTTAAAATAGTGTTTTATTATCATGCAAATTTGCTAAAAGCAGAATATAGAGTATAATACAGAATGAGAGTTTCCAAAATAACAAAGTAGATAAATGAAGGAAGCAATAGAACATGATGAAGGCTAGGGCAGGAAACTAGATTTATACAACTCCAAGTAGGACATTCAAATTTTCTGATGACCTCTGATAGTGGATATATGCAGGGAGAAATGGTGAGCCTTCCCATAGAATACTTCCTTCTCTTCAAGTGCAGGTAAATCTTTTAAATGACAGAAAATGAGAAAGTCTATGACATATTACTTCTACTGTTAAGTTGTATTATACTAGAGCCAATCAGAGCAAACTTAAAGGGGAGAGACATATTTGCTGGCTTCAAACAAGTAATGATGATAAAGAAGGCTGCATGGCAAAGGCCTCTGAGACTTCTCTACCCTAGGATATCCCTAGGCAGCAGCCAGCAAGAGGCTTAGAGCCACAGGAAATGAATTCCTTGAGCTTTATGAATAAGCATGATGCTTAACTCTTCCTCAGTCAAGACTCAAATGTGTTGACATCAGGACTGCAGATGTGTAGCTCTGCCTGGACTTGTATATTGTGATGACAGTAAGATAACACACATGTGCTATTTTCAGTTGCTAAATGTGTGGCATTTCCTACATATCAATAGAAAACTATTACACTTTCTGCTTTGAAATTCTTGTTCTTCCATGCATTTGATGACTACCAAAACTGGTAACAGAGTAGGTACAGAGTAAATGTAAATCAACTAAGTAAGTGAAAGTTATATTTTAAAACTGGAATTGAGGATACTACCTCCCCAACATATGCTCTGTTTCAAAAAAAGGCATGAAAATTGAAGGGTATGATATAAACCTAAACTAATCACAGTAGAATTTTTTTACTCTCATAGAGAGCAAGATAGAGTCATCTCAAGTGGAGTGTAAGAGTTCACATGCTTTTGCAGTTGAAAGCCTAAGTTTTAAAGGTTAGAATATCTGCTGTAATGATATATGAGATATCACTAAATTATAAATGAGAAAAGTATTTATTCTTGGAAAGCATTTGATTGCTAGTTAATATAAAGCAAAATCATAATGCCTTACAAAAATAATCACTTTGGCATCTTGGATATGTTTATCTCTATTTAGTTATTTCATTTAAAATACAACAAAATTACAAACAAAGCCTCTAAATTTGAGGTACAACTGACAGTCACAAGTAGCTTAAAAATGTTGCAAACTGGCTTCAATATTTAGAAAAGCAATGTGAATAATATGAGGGAGGTTTATGGAAGCAAAGTCTATACCTTAAAATGATTAATGCTCCTCATGCTAGGAATTAATATGAATAAAAATTCAAAGGAAATACTAAGACTGAAACATCCATTCCAATATTTTCTGCAGCAGCAAGGAGAACAAACAACCAACGTGTGAGTCATTGAAAGTATAGTTTAGCAGATCATGGAGAATAAACTAACTGAATTCTCACATTACATAGTTGTAAGACAAAAACGGAACTAATATTTTCCATTATATAACATGAAATACAGAAAGTACAACATAAACATATGAAGAACATGAGCAAAACATCATAGAGTTCAATGAGTGTTTCTGATTGTGAGAAAGAATGGTGATTCTGGCTTATATGAGCAAATTTTTTACATAAGTTTGCTCTTCCCACCCATTACACAATGCCCATCAAATACATTCCAACAACTTGTAGAACATAATTGAATAAAGAGATAAAATGTCCTCCACAATTGTTTGAAGCAAAAATGTATGCTATGACAATCCCCAAAATTACAGATATTTTGCTAAGACTGTCTACTTGTGGAATCAAAGTAATGGAATAAAATTCTCTCAGTTAACACCTTCTTTTCTACCTGCTTTCACTTGTGTTTCTCAAATGATTAATAAAGTATTAAGCATCAGGGTTGGCAGTGTGATCTACAGGGATCTTTAGTGTAGAACTAGGGCAGAACTAGCATTGCAGATTTTGGATATAGTTTCTCTCTAGAAATTTTCAAGGTGAGAAAGCATCAATGAGACATTCAATAGATATTTAGGGTAAGGCTTCAGTTAACAGATAAAAGAAACTAGATAGAATCCATAAATAGCCATCTTGTTTATAAGAAACAGAGACCAAGTGGAAAGGAAATTAATTGAAATAGGTCAGAATCACCAATATAAAGAGATTGTAAAGAGCAAACTCCTTTTCTCTATATCCTGGAGCCATAGATTTCTCCTCTCAGCTTTTCTCTTGGATAGTTCATTATCTGGTCTTGCACACTTCCATCATATTGTTCTCTAAATTAAGATCTGACAAGCCAACTCTAAGTGTATACTGATAACAATCAGTGAAACAGGAGGTTCTTCCCATCAGTATTCTACACAAGATCAGGCCATATAAAGATAAATAAACACAATATAATAAAATTATTCTATAAAAAAGTATATAAATGTGAAGTCAAGGAGGAGATTAATTTTGGAAAGGATGCCTGAAAAAAACCGATTTCAGTAAAATCAAATGTAGAACAGAGTATAAATGAAAAATGAACTAGGAGGTGGTATTTACCGATGCCAAAGTAGAACAGAAAGTTGTTCCAAGAAAAATGAAGAAACACAATACTGTAGTGTTTCAGGATAGAAGCTTATAAACTATTCATATGTTTTATGAGGGATTTATATCAATAGAATAAGATTTATTTACTGGTAGCATGGCTAATGGGTAAAACAAAACCTAAGATTAGCAATCCTCCAAAGACTAGAATAAAAGGAAAACAAACCGTGTGGTCTACTATAAGAACTTTTCACAGTTCTTGCCCATTAACTCATAGATTAAAAGGGGGAAGAAACTGTATTGACTTTGTTCAAACTAAATAATTCAAGAACAAATATCCAAATAGAAAAATATGATTGTTCAAAGAGAAAATAATATATTGTTTCTTTTTCAATGCTAATTTAGTATTGTAAATCAAATAAAGAGAATAAGAATGTGATTTCTCTTCTTTCATGATTTCACACTTTTAACAATAGGATCTAAAAAATGAAATACCTAGGAATAAATATAAGAAGGAAAGTAAAGCATCTATATACTGAAAATTATAGGGCTGGGAATATAGCTCAGTAGAGTAAGTGCTTGCCTGGCAAGTGCAGGGTCCTGAGTTCAATTCCTGGTCCCAAAAAAAAGGAAGAAAGAAAGAAAGAAAGAAAGAAAAAAGAAAGAAAGAAAGACAGAGAAAGAAAGAAAGAAAATTATAGTACTGTTCCAAAGAAGATCAAATAAAATTTCATAAAATGGAAAGATATTCCTTGGTCATGAATAGGAAGAACTAGCATAGGGAAATGTCCATACTCCCCTAAATAACTATATTACAGATTTAATGCCTTCCCTATCAAAATACCATTAGCATACCTTATAGAACTGCAGAAAACATTCCTAAAATTTATCTGGAAACAGAAGAGACCTAGAATAGTGAAGGTAGTGCTGAACAACAAAGGCTAGGCCAGAGGCGTCACAACCCTTGAATTGAAATTATAGTCTGAAGCTACTGTGAAAAATCAGATGGCTCTAGAAAAGAAAAGTAGACCTGCACATGATTTAAACAAATTAGAGGATGAAGACACACCTACAAACAGACTTAGTTACCTTATCTTTGACATATGGGCCAAACACGTTAACATATTCACTGGATGAAAGCCTCTTTATGAAAGGTACTGGAAAAACTGGCTCTCTGCATGCCAAAAATTAAGACTAGATCCATGTTTATCACCATGTACTAAAATAAAATCAAAATGAATCAAATATGTACATATTAAAACAGCAACATAATAACCATTGTCACTTTTTTCTCACCTTGTTTGGAAATTCTGTATTGTTTCTATTGTTTTTTATCCTCTTTTGTGTTCAATTTCATTTTTAGTGAGAATTTAAAAATAGTTAAGTAAAACATTAGAAAGGCCACAGATATGGGAGCCTAAACTAATAAGGAAAAGGCTGCACTTCCACAAGTTTAAATAACGTGCCCAATACTCTGCCACAACAAACACAGAACCAGGATCAAAATTCTAGGATTTTAGCCTTCCCAATTCCAAATCCCTAATGATTGGAGAATGATTGAATTCTCACTTGTAGAGATCTAGGAGTGAGGACAAATGGGAACAAAATAAACACAGAGGAGTCAAAAACACTTTGGTGTCCATGTAATAAGAGCAATAAGCTCAATCTAGCTGAAATACTTATTTTATTTTATTTTTTTAAAGAGAAGGAATAATAGTTAAAAATATATTAAAAACAATATAGAATTTCAATTAACAAAATGATAGGAATTAAACACTAGTTGTTACATTGCATATTGTCTTCAAATTAGTTGTTCAAATTATCAGATATATGCATGCAAAATTGGTTAAAAAATTAAAATGTAGGGGGAAAAAAGCTTTAAATGTTCCTTTCAATATACCAGTAGAAATCAGCTACAATTATCCAAGCTAAATTGTTAGTCTAGCATTATAGAGATGAACATGATATAACCTGTCATAGCAGAATAGTTAATGAAGCTAATTCTTACAATGTACCTTTATTTAAAAGCTTAGCCTACCTTAAAACTAGAGATAAATTTTCTCAACTCAGAAGTGTCTAGAATTTCAAAAAAAGTTCATACCTCATAGAAGTGAAAAATAAACATCTATTTTCAAGCATTTTATTAACAGTACCTTCCAAAGTATAAATTACTCCTTTGTTAGTTTAGTATTTACTAAAAAGGAAAATAAAAAGTGTTTGAAAACAAAATAAAAGGTATAATAGATGCCGTGAAATGGAAAGGAACTGTTCAGAAGAACAAATACTGGGATGAGAGAAAAGACTGGGATGAGAAAATACTGGGATGAGAAGAAAAGACTGGGAGAGAAAATACTGGGATGAGAAGAAAAGACAGAAAGAAGGAAGTAAAAAATATATATGTATACTCTTTAAAATTTTTTAAAAAACACAAAAACACAAAATCTACTGAAAATGAAAGTAGATAGAAATCTTGAAGACATAAGTGTAGGTAGAGTTCATGAATGAAATTAGGGTGCGTGAGCAATATTTCAAATATTCAACATCTGTGATTTGATCTTATTAAAAAGCCTTCACATAGCAAAAGAAATTGCTAAAGAGTAAAGAGAAATCCCACAGAGTGGGATAAATATCTAGCCAATTGTCTCTCAAACAAAAAACCTCTATCTAGCACATATAAAATTTGAAAAAACAAATTAGATCTCCCAAATTTAAAGACCCACAAATGGTCATTTGTGATGAATACCACACTTCTCAGATGAAGAAATACAAATGGAAAACAAGTCTATTAAAAAAATGTTCAACATCACTGGTCATTCAAGAGATGCAAATTAAAACAAAACTGAGATTCTATCTAACCCCAGAATGAATGGCTATCATCAAGAAATCAATCAATAACAAATGCTAGAAGGGCTGTGGGGAAAAGGAACCCTTCTCCACTGCTGGTGGGAATGTATACTGGCACAACCATTGTGGAAATCAGTGTGGAGATACCTCAAAATACAGGATTAGAAGTTAGAGGTCCGATTCCACATAGCATAGATTCCAGATATCTGATTCTGGATATCTTCCTAGAATTAAAATCACCATACCACACCAATATGTGTGCAACCACTTTCATAGCAGCACAATTTGTAATTTGTAAATCTTGAAAACAATCTAAATACTCACCAAGTGAGTAATGGATTTAAAAAGATGTGGTGCTGTATACAATAGATTATGACTTAGCCATAAAAATGATAAGCTTGGGGCCAGCCTGATAGCTCAGGAGACTAAAGCACCTGCTTAGGTGGAGCACAGTGGCCAGGGTTTGATCCCCAGCATGCTGTGCCAGCCCCATCCATGGGGCATACTGAGATGGTGATTGAGACTTTACATGGTGGCATGCGCCTGTAATTCCAGCACTTGGCAGGCTGAGAACAGGAGAATCACTACAAGTCTGATTTATGTAGTCAGACCATGTAGACCCTGTCCTAAATACAGGAAAAAAAAATAAACTTGAGATTTTTATAGGTACATGGATGTAACTCGAGACCATATTCATAAATGAAATAAGTCAAATTCACATGTGTAAACATTGTATTGTCTCTTGCATAAGAAACTGAAAGAGTAAATAGGTTTTAAAATGTACAGTAGATATTGTGAAATGGAAACAAATTATTCAAAAGCAAAAAAGAATTAAGTGGGTAAAAGGGGAAAGGACAGTAGGGAATAGGGGAAAATGCAAATCAGTTTATACTATTAGTGTCTTTTAGTTCATGAAGAAGTAAGTTTGAAATGTGCAATGTATTAATTAATATAACTGTCCTACTGACCTGTTTTGAAACTGTGTTACTGTTATTTGTTTCTAGCAAAATTAATAATAAAAAAAGAAGTTTGAGGGCTGGTCAAATAGTTCAGCAAATTAACGTGCTTGCAAGCAGGTACAGGGGCCAGGTGTTCCACCTCTGGGCCTGCAGTGCGGGCCCTGCCCCTGGGGTAGCAGTTGAGACTGGGCATGGTGGTGTGCACCTGTAATCCCAGCACTTGGCAGGCTGTAAACAGCAGGATCACTATAAATCTGATCTAGTAGTGAGACCCTAAACAACCTGTAGACCCTTCCCTAAAATACAGAAAACAAAAAACAAAAACAAACAATAAAAAGAAGTAAGCTTCAAGGTTGGCTACATAGCTCAGTGAATTAAAGCACTTGTTTAAGGCAGACTCAGGGACCAGGGTTCGATCCCCAGCATGTTGTGCAGGCCCCACCACCACAGCGCGCTGAGACAGCAACTGAGACTGGATGTGGTGGTGCGTGCCTGTAATCCCAAAACTTGGGAGGATGAAAGTGGGAAGCTAATATTGATTGGAAAAAATTTTATGCCCATATCTTGTACCCTGAACAACTACTTTAAACACAGCATCTTGTAATACTTTAACTATTGTTATTTACCTATTATTTTGTTATGAATTTTTGTTTTACCTCTTTTCCATGAAACAAGGAATGTATAATTTCAAAATCATTATTCATACATGTTGTGGTTTTTATAAGTAGAAAGATGCAAATATTTTTATTTATTCAAGTGCTAAGAATAAAAACTGCATATGATTACTAAAAGGACTGGCACTGAGTAACGAAGTAATTTAAGTACAAAATTATTCTGAGTTGAAAGTTGACATGTAATGTAAACCTCAATATCATACCATCAAAGCCAGGATGGCTGTGTATGACAAACTGAGATCAAGGTAATTTCTTTATCTACTGAATTAATTTTCTACTGTTATTGCAAAAAACTCTCACAAATTTAGTTGCTTAAAACAACATGCATTCGTGATCCCACAGTTCTGTGGGTTTAGAAAGCTGCTAGGCTCAGGAAATTTGTCTTCTGAAGAATTTCACAAGATGTCAAATCCAGGTATTGGTGGCACTGATTTCTTTTCTGAAAGTTTCTGAGGTGAATCTCTTTCCAAATCTGTGTGTTCTGCTCACACATTTTAGTTGTACAAGGGTGTATGACAGATGTTCTGCTTTGTCCCTCTAATCAGAGGACAGACTCAGCTCCTGGAATTATGAGCAACCCATGGCACATGGAACTCATCTTTCATCTTTGAACTAAGCAATGGCACGCTGGGTCTTTCTTTTGTATCAATCTCTGAAATTTCTCTTTTATCTCAGGTTTTCATTGCCATCTGCTTCCAATCTTATCTCTTCAGCTTCTCTAGTTAAAAAGTTTTGTTTGTTACTGTTATATGGGGCCTATTCTAGTAGCCTAGAGATTTTCTAGTTTTCTTTCTTTGTCTGTTCCTTTCCTTCCTTCTTTCCTTTTTTGAGATGGAAGTCACTATGCTGACCATCCTGTTCTTAAAGTTCTCAGATCAAATGATTCTTCTGCCTCAATCATTTGAGTAATTTGAACTATAGGCACATGCCACTATGACAAGCCAATGGTCATTTTAGTACTATCTAATAATATCCACAAATATCTCTATATCATCACTGTTATTATTTAAATACAAAATGTCCTTGAACTGTTTTATGTTTCAAGGTAGGTGAAGCCCAGTTGTAAGGGAATGGTCACTGGAGGCATGACTTAGAATGATATAGTCTCATCATTGGCTTCTTCTTTCTCTTTCTGCTGCCTAGCATCATGTGGTACACAACTTTTTTGTCATGCCCTTTTTCCATGTCATTTTTGTCTGAGACCCAGCAAAATATAAACTGAAATGATAAGCCAAAATAAACTTTTTCTTTACTTTCTTTAAATTTTGGGTGTTTTGTTCCAGTAATGGAAAAGCTGACTAATACAGAAAACTGGTACCAGGAGTGGGGTCAGTAAAGTGTCTGTACTTGACTATGTGCTTCAGAAGCCTTTTGGGACTAAATGTAGGAGAAGTTTGTAAAGGTTTAGAATTTGAGTTAGAGAAGCAGTAGGAGGTTGGGATTAGTGCTTGATGGGTGATACTGTTCAGAGCTCAGAAGACCAGAATGCCATCAGAAATGGTGACAGTAAAGGGAAGTTTCACCTGGGAAGTTTCAGTTGAGCTAAGGGACTCTACTGGCAGTTTGACTAGAGCCCAAAACTAATACACCCTCTAGAAACTTTGTTCAATTTTATCCCATGTCTCAACATTTCTGGGAAGACTGAGATCAAGGGTGGTGGACTAAGTAATCTGGTGGAATAAATTTCACAGAAGACCAAAATTCAGGCTGTGACACAGGTAATGCTGGTCAGTATAAGCCAGATCTACCATAAGCATCAGGAGAAAATGATAGCATTTAATGATTTGAAGAGTTTCAGTTTTACCAGAGAGGAAGCACCTATAAATTTTGGCCTTGGTGACTATGGTTATGGAAAAATTAACATTAAAATTGTAGGTCAAGCATGAGGAAGATGCTTTGACTATCTCTCAGACACCAGCAAAACTCTACCCTTCAAAAGATCTAAGATAGAAAATTATAAATATTCATTTAAAAAGACTCTGTGGAGTGCCTGTTTATTGAGGGCTATCTAAAGAAATGTATCACTGAGTATCCCTGAGTTTAGCCATCTAAGAATTCAGAGGCCACTGTAGCGATGGTCGAAGGTGGTCCAGCTAACTGTTCAAGATGACAGCCTCCATGGTATTGCACACATTTTGGTGGTTTTTAAGGCATGCAGAATAGAAGAATTATGTGGTTACAGAGGTTTCCATCAAGACTTTGGAAGACTGCTTGTTAGGCCAAGCCAAAGGGTGTTATGGGTTCACATTCCTTGGAAGATACCCAAGGTGGTAAAACATGACCATGTGAAAGTGAAACTTACGATGTAGTCCATATCTCAGGGAGGTGGAAATGCCACAAATATGGATTATCTGCTGATATCTAAAGGCAGTGAGCAAATCCAGGCCAAGAGGGAGGCCATCTGGGCTGTAACCAGTAAGGACAGAGAGGTTGGTCTGCCTAAGCCTTTTGGAGCATATATCTCAATATGATCTACCTTGGGTGCAGGAAACACAGCTATAGTATTTAATATTTTCCTTCCTGGTGTTCAGTCTTTCTTTGATGTGATTTGTGTTCATTCCCCTTTTCCTCCCTTTTTGAACAGGAATGTTGTCTGTTGTATATTGAAAGCCTATAACCTTGTTTCAATATTTTGGAATTCACAACTGCGAGTCTGTCCTCAGTCTCAGAGAAAACATTAGACATAGACATTTCAGCAATGTTGGAATTGTTAAGACTTTAGCATTTATGAAGATGCACTAAAATGACATATTACTTTATACTAATAAATGAACAAAAGGTTCCTATTACTAGACAGATAATTTTACCTTTTGATTTGAAGTATTATATCATCAGTCCTACCCTATCATTGTAGATTTATTATTTACATAATTATAAACTAATAATTTTCTAAATTGAAATGAAGTATAAGACAGGCACATTCACAAGAATATAAATTAAAATACATAAAACAGTTTATGTACTAAAGGCAAATGAAGGCAAACACATTATTACAGAATAATTTTTAGTGTTTAAAAACACTAATAAAATCCAGGAAATGGGTATGACCTAAACCATTTAAATTGTAAGTCAGTAACAGTTTTCTATAGGAACTTAGAGAATATAAAAACAAAAAAAAATTGCATAAAGTTCAATCAAACATTAAATATAAGGCAGCTTGAATTTATAAAATATCCTAGGATTTGGGAAATATTAGCTGTAAAATCAATGGAAAGTATTACTCATACACCAGGCACTATAGGCAAGGGTTAGCTAAATATAATTTGATAAAGTCTTACAATAAAATATATATATATATATATATATATATATATATATATATACACACACAG